>NSMO01000005.1:0-83042 GCA_002588565.1 Coelastrella sp. UTEX B 3026
GTAGCTCACAACCCTTGGGACTCTTTGGTACACGCGGGTGATGTTCGGGCCACCATCTGAGGCAGCATGTCCCCAGCCGGCCGGTCACCTGTGTGTTGCTGCATGGCCCTGGTAGCGGTCTAACTGATCAACCAGGTGCACTGCAGGACAGTCAAGGGCGAATTGTAGCTACTGCTGACCTGCACTGATGCTGTCAAGCACCTCTTTCATTGTTTGTCTGCTGTTGACTGTTACAGTAGCTGTTGGTGCTTGGATCAGCACGAGTTGAATCATCAGTTGTTGGAAGTTGAACGATCCAAGTTGACATGTTCGTACTGTGCCCAGGCCTGGTCATGTGACACAATGTTTTGTGCTTGTCAACACTGAAAGCATAATCACAAGCATGAGTGCAACAGGAATGAGCCTTCATGCCGTAGAGAGCTGAGGCCTGAACCGCCCAACTCGGGGCACAATCCACAAAAGTATCAATACAGCCTAGTAAACCCCCAGGTTCCAAGCAAACCATCCTGCATTTACACGACATTACACAGCAGGGGCCATCATGCATCCTGAAAGCTGCCGTTATCGCCTTTACTGCCGCATCAGGCAACGTGCTCATTAATACACCAGCTTCTGCCAAACGACTTTAATGCCGCATCAGGCAACGTGCTCATTAATACACCAGCTTCTGCCAAACGACAACCAAGACAGGAATGCAAAGTAGCACCGAATGCCTGCACAATGTCCATGCTTGCCCTCGCATTCACACCTCAACAACTCACACTCGCACGGAATCATGTGTCACGCAAGCACGAGTCAAAAAGGTCCTGCAGGTAGTGACAGTGTTTCATAATACACCACAGCACGGTTGCAGCGCTGTTGACCCCGATGAGAGTTACTCTGCAGTCACCACAGACAGTTCACAGTCCAGCTGATACTCCAGTAGCAGCGAGTCCTGGTGTGCCAGTACCAGCAGCTGGGGAGCTGGCAGCCCGTCTCTTTGCCATCCTGTTTGCCCTCATCATACTCTCCAGCCTGCCCACAATGTCTCTGAACCTTGGTCGGGCATCAACACTCGTTGCTAGGCACTCTGTGACAAGATCCGCCCAGCCACCTGCTGGCTCTGGTGGTGCTTCACCTTCATACTCAGGAGTGCCTGCAGGGCAAACCGGAAGGCATACCATTTTTGCAGGACTAGCGGGCATTAACGCATTGTGTAGGGTTAATAGCAGATACATGCCATGTGTTTGCCATCTTGCCACTGCTTGATAAGTTTCAAAATAGCAACCCAAGTCCTGGGGTAGACGGCGACATACCAAGCAGGCCTGGTCACATAGTGAGGCCGCAGCTACTAGATCGTGTCGAACCCACAAGACCGCACAGTGCCAGGTCACACAAATGATAGCACAGTACAGCACCAGCCTGGGCACATGTGCACAGTCGCACCCTGGACCGTCTGCCAGGTCAGTAGTGTAGCGCCTGCCAGGTCACAAGGCACGAGTCACAAAGCTGACTGACAAGTGCCAGCGTCAAACTGCGAGCTCGCGCAATGGACTGCCTTGCATATGCATACAGACGCTGTCACCAGCTGGCCTATATACATGTATTCAAGTAAAGCACAACAGTGACTGCGCCAGGTCATACAATGACATCTGGTGGACAGCAGCCCCACTGCCAGGTCACTATCCAATTGGGCCACCAGCACAACGTACTTTTTGCAACTCCGCTATATCAGTCTCACCTGGCATCGCTGGCTTGACTGCATCTGGGCTGCTGCTCATCATATGTAGCAGCGCATGATAGTTGATGCCTTCAAATGGCTCACGAAGAGTCCACAGCTCCCACAACACAACACCTGCAGCAGGCAATATATGTACAGTACGTTTGCAAGTCTGGTACTATCCATCAGGACCTTGAGCACGGGCTTGGATTGCAGCTGTCTGGTGACAGTAGGCTGTGTTTCACGATGCATCGTGGCTGGGCAAGCTCATGCTCTGCCTCAGTGATAGCTTAGTCATGACACCTTGCTGCAGGACCTCACCAGGCCACGCAGACCCATAGCAGATGCCTGTACTATCAACTTATTGCAGCAGTGGCTGCAGGACTCACCAAAGCTGTACACATCAACTGCTTCTGTACAAGTTCCTGGTGTCTTGATGATTTCAGGTGCAATCCATGGCAGTGTGCCACGTAGGGTGGCGACACCTACAAGCCAGAGCGCATGCATCAGCATTACTGAATACAACATCACTGACGACCAGTCATCCCCAGGAGCTAGATGGCAGCTGTGACAGCAACTACCAGCTGAATAAGCCCCAAAACCGTGCATCGGCAGCACACATGCTCACATAACGTCACCATAGCCAGCAGAGCAGACAACGATGTAAAGTTACAAGCTCCCACACCAGCTACTGCACAGAGACTATGCAGAACAGAGCTGTCATTCCAGAAGCCCTCACAGATTGCCACCACTGTTGAAAGCAAGGCGTACCTGTTACATAAGTTTGCTGCTTCTGCTTTGAAAGTCCAAAGTCCGCCACCTTGCATATTGGAGTCTTGTCTCGCATGCCCACCAACAGATTAGCAGTCTTGAGGTCAAAGTGCACAATGTGCTTGGAGTGTAGGTAGTCCATGCCCTGCATGCAACAGCAAGGGGCAAGCTCTCAGAGCGATTCGTCAGCCATCCTGCAGGACACGCATCTTGAACCGCAGGCTCCCAGCACAAGCAGCTACGCTGCAGTCCACCAGACCCTCAAGCCCCAGTCATCACATCCACTGCTTGTTGCACTCTTTCCGCAAGCAAGAAGTCTCACCCTCGCAGCATCCAGCGCCAACTTGATTCGTACGCTGTCCCTGCTGAGGAAGTCTGCTCGCCGTGTGATAGCTGCCCTCAGACTGCCACTAGCTAGGTACTCTGTAACCAACGCTGGTGGCCGCACTTGACTCATGCCTGGGGTCTCTTGCCTATGCCTGTAAACAGAGCGGCAGAACGGCTAGGCCAAGTCAATGGCTTGGACGACAGGGGTGTGAGCTTGCTGGGTTTGCTTGCTGCATGCCCACAGTTGTGCACGGCTTTGTGCCAAACCACTACATGTGCAGCAACTACCGCTAATGCTACTACCAACCACACCACCTGCTAGGAAGAAAACCCAAACCTACTTGTTGGCCATTTGTGTAGCCATCTTGACCGCATCTATCTCCTGCCCAGGCCCCAAATGGCTGCGTACTGCTTCCAGCGTTGGGTCCATGGCAGGCAGTACCAGGCCATACACCCATACAATGTTGGGATGGCGTACACTGCCGAGCAGGGCAGCCTCCTTCAACAACTCGGACACATTGTCCTGCAGAGGCAACCAGGCGCTAACATCAGTCCAACAAATAGTTCACAACTAGGCATCATGATACGTGCAGGAACATCAAGCGTCCTACTGTTGCTTGCCAGTAGCCAGCTGAGTACCAGTCCAGCATGTCATATGACGCAAAGTCCCGTACCGAGATAAGGAGATACATGCATAATCTCATGAAACCATAGCGCTTTCATTTGCAGACTGAAGGTGGCAGCTGACGATGGCTGGCACTCACCCCCCGTCGGTCATAGGGCAGCTAAGCAGCACACAACGCGCAACACTGCTCTGCCATACCAGACTCACCTTGCTAATGCTCCCCATGCCGCCATCAGGCACCAGCAGGTTAGGGTTGAGGCATTTAACTGCTACATCACAGCTGTGCCAGTGACAAAGGTACACTTCACCAAAGCCACCAGTGCCTAGCAGACGGAGGGGCTGCGGGTACAGCAGTAGAATGACTAGAGTCAGTACTGACTACTTGGGACCAGCTTCTCTTGCAAAGGTACCCTGTTCATATACATCATGCATGGACACCGTCTGTGGCTTCTGTGGGTCGTGTCAGGCACTCAAGCGACGAAGGTGTGCCAACACCGGCCCCACTATGCCTGAAGCCTGTTGTACCCCCAGGAGGCAGTTCAACCAGATCTTGTATCTACTGCTCCTGCAAGTGCAGGTGCTGGCAGCTCTGCAACCTCGCAATTCACACCTGCAAATCTTCAGGCTTGATAATCTCCAGCCTTGCCTCCAAATCTGCCAGAGATACTTTGGGAGATTCAGTAACAAGATCTTCCACCAGATCTTCGTACTCGCTGCTTGTGAGTGTGAAAGTGCTGGAGTTCTGCACTGGGCCATCACCGGCTGTGGGTGTGCCGGTGTCTGGAGCAGTGCCTGTGGTGCCTGTGCTAGCCCGATGATGTCCAGCACTCCCACCCTCCTGTGAGCAGAAACATCAGTGGACATCACAACGCACATGTCAGGCTTGACTGCTGTGAAGTGACTTGAGGATGGGCAACGGTGTGCACCATGTTGCATTTGTATATAACATAGATAGGCTGCAGTCCAAATCAGTATACCCAGCCCTGCCAGGATGGAGTGGCTGTCAGCTGTTCAGCCATGCCGTCCTGCAACATGTTGTGACTAAGTCTGCATGCAGCACCCAAGTCACTGGAGCTCCTTGTGCAAGAACAAGCCTGTATTGCTGCTTCTATTAGCTACCCCGACATCTGCAGCTGTTGAAACCCGCCTTGATGACATTGCTGTCAGCACTTGGTATGGTGCCACTGCTGCCCTCCGCTGAACCACGCTTACTGCCTAGCTGAGCGTAGATGTGCAACCGGAAGCTTGGGCGAACAGCCTACACAGGAAAACAAACAGCCACCAAGAACATGGTCAAGACAGACTGAAGGTAAGCGCAAGCGTTATAACAGTGCATACAGCTGTTGAGCTGCCTGCCAAGCTTTGATGCTGCTGTCAGCAGATGCTGTTGCATGCATGCTGCTGTAAGGACAAACAGGCATGCTTTTGGCTGAGGGTATGAGCTATGATAGGCTCTTGACCCAGGTACTACAACAGCATACAGCTGCATAACAACACATCTGCAGCTTGTGGGTGCTGACTGCATCAGCACACTCATGCAACACTAAAGCAATCCCAGTCACATTCCGCAGGATCAGACTGCCACAGTCATTCCATCTGCTCTGACCCAGGCAAAGGATGAGACATTTCATACCGTGAATGAGTCTAGCTCCTCCCACATCATCTCCAAGTCATCGTCATCCAACAAATCAATCAGTGTCCCGCTTTCACCATCGGCACCGGGGAGGTCATACATCAACCGGCAACTCTGTAGAGGCAGACAAAGCAGCAACAACACAGATTAGCAGGGAGCGCTGCTGCATGTACACACCGGCAGAAGGAGTTGCTTGTCACGTCTTTGGCACGTTTTGCGGGCACAACGGACAGCTTACAGGACCTTACAGGGAACCTCCTAGAGACAGGAGGAGGCCACAACGATGCTGGTTCCAGGAGCAAGCAGCTGGCAACGTAGCACTGGCAGACATCAACCAGCTGCCGAACAATCCTGTATCTACAGAGTCACTGCACACTACAGATGCATAACCAAGTGACAGCACAGCGGCTGCAGGAAGAACAGAACTGGAGCCGCGCCACCGCCAGACACATGTATAAGATGAAAAGATGTCAAACACCCATACCCCAGCCACTCACATCGTCCCAAACAGCTGACGTGGCCTTGCTCAGCTGCTGCAGGAAGTGGCTGAAGCTGTTTGTCCTTGTGAGGCCAACCAGGCGGGTCTCGCCGCCAACATAGCGCCAGCGAGCTGCCCTGTTCCCGCTGCCTTGAGAGGCGCCGGGCATCTCCTCATAAACACCTCCAGAACTTAGCAAGATACGGACCTGTTGGCATTTGCAACGGAGCAAGCAGAGAGCAAACATGGTGCAACTGGGTGATGTGTGAATTGGGATGACTACCTGGTTGCAGTACTAGAACCTTGCAACCCACTAGACTTTGAACCCACACTGAAGAGGCAACACAGGAATGAGGCCTCCTTACTTTCCTGCCGATGCCGGCAACAAGCACAGTCCCTGCGCCAGCAGGGGAGTGGTTCGTGAACAAGCACGCATACCGGCTGACAGCAAAGCAGCCCATGTCCCGCACGGTTGTTACATTATTGATCCAATCGGCGTCACTGTGCAAACACACTAGCTGCCTTAGGTTCCTGCAATGGCAAGTTTTGTCTCACCTTCTTGCTTGAGCCTGATACTGCTTGCGCTGCTCCAGCTGCTGCCGCCGCTGCTGCCGCATTGATTGCTGCCATATGTGCTGCTATCGTGCTGCTGCTGCCGCCGCTGGGGTCCATGCCTGCATGACCGGACAGCACTGTATAGAAGGACACGAACAAGGAACGCATGCAAATCGTTTGTCAGCATAGAAGACTGATGTTATGGCTTGGGGCTCTCATCCATGACATCGCAGCAAAGACAATGCTTGTGAGCCGTACATCAATCAAGTGCTGAACCCAGGAACTGATACACGGTAAGAGATTGCACAACACCATCGTGACACATAGCTACCCGGAGAACACACAAAAGCAAGTGCGAATCTAAACTTTGTCTCTGTTATATCTGTTATTTGTTATAATACCATATCTGTTATCTGTTATAACACCATACCTGAGCTCGCTACGCTCATAGACTTGAGATTTTGCAATGATGCATCAGAAGGTACATAACTCAAAGGTCCTGTCAGCCCAGATGATACCGGGCTGCCCACACCCAACATGCCCGCACTGACACCTGCTAAAGCCCCTGCAGAACCCAAACCCAATGCATTAGGGTTGTAGGTCGTGCCTAAACCGCCCATCATGGCATTCGGGTTTATGGTATTGCCTAGCGTTTGACCAGCTAGCGTTTGACCTGACAGTGCTGACATGGCGCTGGAGTTTGGAGCTTGGCTCATTAGACCTGCTAAAGCCATGCGCTGATTGGCTAGTGCATTCTGTACTGCAGCTGCGTTTTGTGCAGCATTTTGCATTGCAGCGACATTTTGCGCCGCACTCTGCATTGCGGCTACACTCTGTGCTGCATTCTGCATTGCAGCTGCGTTCTGAGCCGCACTTTGCATTGCAGCTGCATTCTGAGCCGCGCTTTGCATTGCCGCTACATTTTGTGCTGCATTTTGCATTGCTGCGACGTTCTGAGCTGCTGCTTGCTGGCTCGCTACTGCGTTCTGTATTGCTGATGCTGTTGATAGCGTACTAGCAGTACTTGCTGTGTTACTGGGTGTGCCAGTGGGTATCAGCACTTGAACTGCCTGAACCTCAGGCATGCCTGCTGCTACTTGTGCTGCTGAAGCACCAGTAGGTACGTAAGCAGTAGCTTGCTGTAGCCCAGCTGAGCTAAGAAGTGCGGCGGACGTTGGCGCTGTGGTTTGCGGTATCCCACTTCCACCAGACTGCAGCAGCACAGGTGGCGTTGCTGCAGCAGCTGCTGCAGCATTCAGCGCAGCGACATTGCTTGCTGTTGGAGGTGCTGGGGTGCCGACAGAGCCAGCTGATTCTGCTGCCGCAGCTGCTGCTGATGTTGGACTAACAGGCACTGCTGCTGTAGCTGTTGCTGCTGCTTGTGTGGCTGCTGCCGCTGCTGGCGTGATGGTTGCCGCTGCTGGTGTGACTGCTGTTGTGGGCTGGGCCGCACCCGCTGCCGCTGCTGCTGCTACAGCTGCAGCTTGCACAGACTGCAAAGCTGCTGTCTGCAGCAGAGCTGCTGCCCCCGGTGCTGCTGCTGCCGCTGCTGGAAAAACAGTAGCAGCAGGTGTCGCCACAACAGCTGGGATGGCCGGACCAACTGCTGCAGGAACAAGTGCTGCTGTTGGTACAGTTGTCCCTGCTAAGGGCATTAGGCTAGGCCCTGCCGGGGCTGCTGCTGGCACTAAAGGCACCCCAGCTAGAGAGGGTGTGACCGTCGGCACCGGAGGGTTCATTGACAGATCTTCCAACACCTTGGCTGTTTCCAGCGCTGCGAGAGGTAGGCATACAGGCGTGGCCTGCAGCAATGCTGCAGAAAGGCCAACGCTGCCAGCAGCCATGTCTGCATTCTGAAAAGCCGCTGCCAGGCTGTCGATGTAAGCTTGTGCTTGTGCACTACTGATGGCCGCGACGGTGTCCGCAGCTGCCTGATGAAAGGAGCTGGGCCCAGAGGCAGTTCCCTCTGAGCCTGTGTCCATGCTGGCCTGGGAAGCTGGCTGCATGGTTGCCTAAGGAAGTTCAAATCGTATGTAATCCATAAACACCCCTGATTGGCTGCATACTCCTCGCAAAACAATCCAAGAAAGCTTAACGATCACCCGGAGAGGGAAAGCAGGGGCAGTTAGCCCCCAGGCCTCTCGGCAAGACTTCAAAACGCGAGTTCAATTGAGTAAAAGAGGACGTTAATCCTGAAACCTTTATGCCGATCTGCATTACGATGAGACAGTGGCGCTGATCCAAAGCAGAACGTAGTCAGCAAGACGGTCTAGCACGACTTCAGCACACTATCCGACAAACAAGCGGGCCTGACACGCAGCACGGACGCCCGTGGCCCAGCGGGACGCACCTGACGAGGTTGTTATTGAGTCACAGGCCCAGCGTGGTAGGAGAATCTGCAATGCACACCTGGTAGCGGCAGGAAGGCCTTGAGTTTCTTACGTGTGCATAACTCTGTTGCGGTGCAGTCCTCGCAACCGGATTCCGCCGGGCACCTTGGCCTTCAAATCGAAGTGTTTGAATTTGATCAGCTATGACCCTGCAACCAGGGGCACTGCTGCGTGCTGAACTCAGCCTTCCTGTTACACCTGCTGAATGCGAGTTTTGCAAGTAGTACTATCTGTGCAATGCTCTCGGCTGGGTAGAAAGCCGTTTTATGGTGCAGCTGCTGGCCTGAGGGCTTCTTGCTGGCCTGATGGCGTGTTGTGCCTGACTGTCACAGCAACACCAGCCTTTGCGAGTCATCCACCGACACAGCGTACTCTCCTTTGTACCGAAATGGAGATGTTATAAGCAAAGGCTTTGAGGTTTGGCTCTGGCATACACCATCAGCTGGTTTTGCCTGACAGGGAACTGTGGAGGGTCGGCAGCAACGGCGACGTGTGCTGCATGTAACACGGCGGCAGCTGGTCGGAGGCCATCGGGTGGAGCACCTGCCCAGTCAAGGGGACCCTAGCGCTAGAGACCGGTGGGCTATCGGTGTCTTGTGAAGGCTTCAAAAGTGCAACGGTACATCCGATGCCATTTATGGGGAACACCGCTAGGCAGGAGCCTGGCAGAGCTGTGCAATGGCATTGACAGCTAGCTTCAACCTTGACAAGGGCTTGCTGGATATTGAAAGGCAAATGCGGTGTCTGCCCGGCTGAAGGCAGCTTCAGCACCAAAGCAGTGGAGATTGATAATTCCAGCTGGCGAGTCCCAACTCAACCGTCACTCCAGTGCAACAACACCATTCTAAGGTTCTTGACGGTGTGCCAAGTGAAGCTGAAGGGAGCTTACCTAGCAACAGGTGTTCGTGGGATGACAGGCAGTCCATCAAGCGACTTGAGGTGAGTGGCGGACTGGGTTCAGCAGTCGAGGACACTAAGTGAAGAAGCAATCATGACTTCAAGCGGCGCTTGCACCCAACTGCAGCAGTAATGGTCGTCACACTCACAATACTGCGCCAGGCTGCTTTTGCACACATATTATTGGTGCAACACTATTGCTGGCACTGGTAAAGAAACAGCCACTAGCCACTAAGTTCCAAACACAATTCATACACGTGTCACCGGCCAGTCATGTAACATATACAGCCTGATCTGTGCAGTGTGACTGGGCCCATTGTTGAATCATGCCTCTGCAAGCATACACAGAAGACCATCTTGCGTCCCTGATGCACCCAAAACAAACACTTTGCAGTGTTGGACAGCTTGTACAGCCGCTTCAATGCATGAGAGCCAGGAGGCTGCAGACACTGGCCTGGCTCTTGCACTATGGTGACAGTGCAGCACTGGAGGCAAAGAACTGCTTGATTGGTTTGCTACCATCAGTCATAAATATAGGGCCTGCTTCCATAAGGCTATGTGGACAGCAGTTGAGCCATCTAAGTAGTAATAACAGCAACTGCCACTGTAACTGGCAATGCGGCAATGCACCATTCTACATGTGTTGCAAGACGCAGCAAAGAGCATTGTGAACCCTATCCTATTGGAAACTTGCTTTCTATGCTATCAGGAAACCGTTGAGTGATTCATATCAGCAACATGTGGACGCCGCAGACCTCCTTAGAGTGCCAACGATAGAGGAAGCAATCACGGACACAAGTATCGGATGGACTATGATAATCGATCAGCGAGCCAGTGAGGAAGCGAGCCTGACCGACAGCATGATGTATTGCACCAATCAATGCACTTGTAAACACTACACAAGCCCAACCAGTGCACGTTTATACAAGGCTTACATGCATGTGAAACGGCAATTCTGAGTTGGGGCACAGCTTATGCACTCGTAAGCTTGGTGTCGTGTGTACTTCCCGCTTAATCGTCTACGAACCGTAACTGGCCCGGCTTCACATGCAGTACTTGCAGTATACGCACAGTTTGATCTGGAGTATAAACCTGGTTGGAGCAGCTGGTCACAGTTTTATCTGCAGCCATGCAGCACAGCCCATACTAGCAGCTGCCTGCCTACACCATCAGTAACCACGAGCAGGTGACCCAACTAACCTGCCTCTTGTGTATGGTGTGGCAACATGTTTTTGGGGTGAGGCAGCTAGTTCGATGGGGTCTAGCTTGTTCAGCAACACCACAACCTTGCTGTGCAGGACTGCTGCATGTGGCACACCACGACTGCTGAGCAGGATCTTGTGTAAGATGGGCCTTGCGCCAGCAGCAGCCACCACATCCTGGTGCTGGTGAGAACTTACAAGGGCCAGCAGTGCTGCTACTGCAGCTTCATGCACCTCAAGCAGCAGTCCTGCGCGGTCTGCCTCCTCAATCTGCAGGAGACCTAGCAGCAGCTTCACAGCATCTGTCTTGAGCATCACAGCTTGGTTGTTGGGGTTCTCTCTCACGATGGCTTCCAGCGCCTCTGCTGCTGTGCGTCTTACGTACAGGTTTGAGGTGGGCTGCAGGGGGTTCATCAGCATCTGCACAGAAGCAAAATGCATGAATTGACACATCAGGAGGTTTGTTGAAGCCAGCAACTGGCAGCTTGCATGATCTGAGGGTCCACAGTGCTGCACCACATGTGTACAACTGCCAGGCCACATTGAGGGCAGGTGCAGCCGCATGGGCAGTTGCCCCACAGTGAATCTGAGACTATCAGTGCATTGCTTTCTGCACCCATTGGAAGCCTCTGCAGGGCCTGCTGTTCAATGGTGTACACTACAGTCTCAGCCATAAATGCTTGCCTCAATGGCACCAGCCTTCTCTGCAGGATCCTGAAGCCTCCTCTCATGCTTGACCAGCGCAAGCAAAGCAGAAGCAGCAATGTACTGCAGGGAAGCGGAGCGGCTGCCAAGCAACCTCACGATCCTGCAGCATCACCAGCAGCACAATCACAGTCTGCCCCTGAAAACGACCCAGAGCAGGTTTGCTGTGTATCAGAATAGTTCATGCTGGTGTGAAAATCATCTGTGGCTCAAGCAGCAACATCAAGTTGTGTTGGGACAGCAACTGGCCTGCTTGATTGCATCAGCAACTGCCGTGTGCTGCTAGCAGGCTAGCCTATTGGTTGGCATCTGACTGCAATGGGCAAATACCGCCCTGCTGCAAGCTGCTGCGCCAGGCCAACACAACCACAGCAATCAACTTATATACATACAGAGGGTCACCGGACTGCAGGAGAACACAGAACCTTGCTGCCAGGACATCGCCTCACCTAGGCAGGACCCCGCAGAACACCAGCACTGCTTGGTTCTCTTTGTTTCCCCTGGCTAGGGCCCAAACAGCTGCGGCTGCGGCCTCCATCACTGCTCTGTTCTTGTGCCTGAGTAGCTCAACCAGCACAGGGATGCCTCCTTCAGCCCTAACAAGGTTTTGCTCATCGAGGCTGGTAGCACACATCTGTGCCAAGTTGGCTGCTGCCTGTTCTATGACATCGTCACCATAGGCAGCCTCCTTGTCAGTCAATACCTTTACTAGCTCCTGCACCAGAAGCGCTGAGTCCTCCTCAGACCAGTCAAGGCCATCTTCTGCTGCAGCAGGAGGGGCACAGCTGCTGTACATGCTGACTGCTGTGCTGGGTCTTGACAGGTTGAGACTGGTTGGTGCCGGCCACATGACAGCTGCGGGAGGGCCACCATGTGGGTGTGTGACCACTGCCAAGCCAGAGAGAGCATGGTCAGAAAATGGTTGGAAACTTAGGGGCTTGCAGGAAGGGCTCTTGGTGGGGCTCTTGTGTCCCATGGGACCTATCGGCCTCCTGTTGGTAAACTTGCTGGGGGACTTGCAGGGACTGCCAGGAAGGGAGGAGCTTGGGGGTACACGGGCTATGGGCATCACTCTCCTCCAACTCTGCAGGAAACATTATCAAGGCTCTAGCCTAGAGTCAGTGACCAAATGTTGCTGCATTTGCTGCAGGAACAAGTAGTTGGCAGCCACAACACACATGCAGCAAGGCTTCAACCCATTAACGCAGCTGCCATGCTGGTTGTCGTTCAACAGTGCACCACGTCAGCTGGACTGGTGGTGCCACTGCTGGGCACCTGAGTAGCAAGTGTTGCTGGCTGTGGGGGTCTGCCACAGTTGATGGCAGCCCCGGGGTCTTGTAGGCTGTCAAGCACCATACTGTGACTGCTGCACGTACCTCGACCTGGTCTGCCCACGCCAAATGCCTGGGCTTGAGGCTGACTCTGTGTGCCTTGTGTTGCTTGTAATCATTGCACTCATCTGTAGCTACAGCTGGCTGCTCTGGGTAGATGTAGTCCTTGTGTGGTAGCAGCTTCAGACCATCCACTGCTGTGGTGTCCAAGGGCCAGCCAGCAGGCGCAACTGTGCACTGCTCCTGCAGTTGTAGCATCTCTTGAGTGGTGTAGCGGCGCCTTAGAGCTGCTTGCACCTTCTCTGGCAAGGCTTTGTTGCAGGGCATGTCAGGGCTTGACATGGGCAGGACTTTGGTGTCAGCTTGAGCATCAACTGCTGCCTGGTCTGTGCCCGGCCTCAGGTGGTCTGCTGCTGTGTTGCTGGCCGTTACAACAGGAGCCTGCTTGCTATCGCGTGGGGTGTGTCGGGATGGGCTTTTACAGCCCCTGGGTTGCTGAGTCTCTGCTCCATTGTCTAACAGCAGGTCATCTGATAGTCGCATGACCTGCAAATCCTCTGTGACTTGTGCCATGCTGCTGGCCTCTCCAACGGCTGCAATCGGGTTTGCCGGCCCTGCTTCCCTGCAGAAAAGAATGACATATTGTAAATCTGGATGTGGATGTCTCCCGGTATTGAGCAAGACGCGCCACCAACAAGGGCCCCTCAGGACCGGCCATGGCAGACGCAGTGATGTCTTCCCAGTGTCTCGCCAGCACCAAGCCCTGATTGGAACGCTGCTACTGCTTACGCGGGCAGGCTGCCAACTGAAGAAGTCGCCTACCGCGAGGTACAGAGCTCTTGCTACCTGGCAGTACACTTGTGACGCCTTGACGCGACAATGTTCAACGACTTCAGACCACCTTCAAAAGCTGCAAGCTGCGTAAGTGCTTGGTTCGGAAGCATCGTTGTGCAGTGCGTCGAGGCATTGGCTCGTATATATCCACCTGACGGTCGGCTTATTTGAATTCAACCGACGCATCCGGTCATATCGCGACGAGGCCTGGGGAGGGGGCGTCTATATTCGGGCTCAGTGTGGTGCGGAATGGCTTTGGTTATTATAATCTTGGTCGGTCATGTCCTGCTGGATGCGTTTTTACCCATGGCTGCAAACCTGCGACTGCTGTGACTGCCGCGTTGACCTCGGACCCTGCAAGTAAACTGGGTAAGGACTGTGCTTTCCATAGCAGAAGTGAAACTTCATGATGGTTTGTGAACAGTTCTTTCGGGTCACGCATCCGGTGATCGAAATCATCGCCATGACTGAGTTCAGGCGCAACTCCCGGCGGAGTACAACGCAACCGGCGAAGTACAACGCATAACAATAGTAAAATTTCATAATAATTTGTGAACATTGAGAACAAGCATGGATCAAAGGCAGTAGTATGCATGCTGGTGACCAAAGCTGGCTTGCCTGTATGCAGCAACTGTGCGCATTATAACGCGCACAAGAGCGTAATAACAGAGGTAAAACTTCATAATAATTTGCTAACATTGAGCGTAGGCGCAAACCACTCTGCTGGTTAAGCCACGCTGAGTTTCCCAGACTTTGTGATTCTAAACAGGTAGCACGCAACGCCAACGTAGCAAACCATTGTTGCAGGCCATGCCGCTTCTGCAGCAGCATTCAGGGCATGTTCAACTTGGGCCAGCATACCACCAGCCATCTCACTGTCCTTCGCCATACGACTACCACATGTCGGTCTCAACAGAAGTAAAACTTCGGTCTATGGCTACAGCTGCATTAGCTCCAGCTTCAAATCTCACATTGTCCTAAGTATCTATTCATAGATCCATGGCTTCAGGCTTGGGGTCCAGTCAGCCAGGTTCTCTGCAGTGCAACACAGTATCCATTTCTGTGGTGAATGAGCTTGGCAGCCACCTTCAAATTGACGATACATAAGGCACAGGAACCTCTGGTAGACAGTCTGGTGAGCTGCCCATTTCAAATGCTGCTCAATGTGCACTTTTGACTTGCTGCCAAGCTGCTATGCCGCTAATATGCTGTTGAATTGTGCTACCAGCAAGTAAGAAATTCTGAAGAAGTCGAGCCAAAATCCAGCACAGCTACATCTCATTGGTACTGCCTTGTGTTGAACCTTGTAACCAGCAGTGAAAGTGAACAGTCAACTGTGTATTGACAACAGGGCATTCGCTGGCAGTCTGTACAATCTGTCGCCACTGCTGCTGCTTCGAATGACCTGACTGCAGGACACATGCACATGCGGAGCGCACCTCCAAACCAAAGAGCAATCTCCTTCTGTGCATTCTCAACGCTGTCGCTGCCATGGATGACATTGCGTCCGACCTCAATGCAGTAGTCACCACGGATGGTGCCTGGTGCGCTGGCCTGGGGGTTGGTGGCACCAATCATAGTGCGGCCAGTGGCAACAACGTTCTTGCCCTCCCACACCTGTCGGAGGAAGTGAGAAGGCATGGGTAAGCAGTCGTTTAACCGCTGGGTCATGTTCGGCAATGTTGTTGCCAAACTTCATGCACAGGCAGGTAAGGGCAGATTCACAGAACAGTGCAAATGCCAGGCAGCACTGACAATCATTGTCAGACCAAGTTGATCTGCAGCAACTGCTCGCCCACGTCTCCCACAACCGCACAGCTCACATCAGGGACCATTTAAACACTCCAGGCGCAACGAAAGCCGTCGAGCATGCCGCTGGTATCATTGCTGGCAACACAACAAACAGGTACTGCTGCTGTACTGCTGCTGAGGCACCCATATGGTAGACAACTTACCATGGCAACGACAGGGCCGCTGCAGATGTAGTCAACCAGTCCGGGGAAGAAGGGCTTGGATGACAGGTCAGCATAGTGCTTCTCTGCCAGTGAACGCTCAACATTCATAAGCTTGAGACCCTTGAGGGTGTAGCCACGCTGCTCAAAGCGCTTGATGATCTCGCCAACCAGACCGCGCTGGACGCCGTCAGGCTGCAGTTCAAATCAAGGTGCACTGTCAGGGGTCGCAGCGTGCCAAGTGGTTGAGCTGCTGCTAGACGTAGAGTCTGAAGCGCTGCCCACCGATCGCCCACACTACAACCACCGCGCCACCAGTACAGACTGCAGAGCAGCCGAGGCTGTAAATTGCAGTGCGAGGCCCCAATACCGCAGACATTGCTGCTCGCACCCAGCACACACACATACCTTGATCATGATGTATGTCTGCTCGTTCGCCATGGTGTCTGCTGTGCCTGTTGGATGAGGAACGGCCCGTGTACGTCGCTTACGTGTGCAAAGGGAGAGACTGCAGCGCACCAAACGAATTTTGCAAACAGCAAAGGCCACTGCAAGACCTCGCGGCAAACCCTTGAACGCAAGTTTTCAAGCAAGCACCCTGACACCACCCCAACACTCACGTTCGTGATATACCAAGCGTGTTATTCATAAGTTTGTGGCAGCACCTGGCTGCATGCCGCAAACTACACGTCAATTGCTGTACAGTGATTCGTATATACGCCGCTGGATCGGTATGATGTTGCTCATTTGATGTTTTGTCAGCGTTTGAGCTCAAATGAGCAGCCCAGGGGATGTCGGTCGTGAGCAGGTAGGGAACGGGACCTCGCTGTTCTCGTTAGTCCCCGACGATCCCTCGGTAGCCTAAATATGCTTCAACAATGTTTCAGGAGAGGGAGGAATTGCAAGTACCTCTCCTTGATGTGGAAGCTGGTGAAGGGGAGATACATTCAGAACATGCTGCGTCTTCACCTGTCGAGGCCGATGTTGAGCAGGGCTTTCAGGCTGGCTCTGATGCCGAGGGGCAGTCCAACAAGTCAGAAGAGGATAATGCTATTGAGCTGGTGAGATCCCTGTTGGTATGTTGGGATGCATCGTTGGACCAAGCACCTGTCCTGTAGTATGTAGCCCTGGCCTTGCACGCCATGCATGACATCAGTGGCCATGAGCTTTCCGCACAAGAGTGGTATGCCGAGCAGTTAGCCATATATTGCTGCCTGTGCCTCTAACGTGTCTGCAGGCAGCGAGGGCTTCATGCCATTGTGGCCCGATCACCTACATTGCAGATATCTTGCGGCTAGCTATCTTCTATTGGGCTATTGTATCAGATGCATTGCTGATGAAGGTCAGTGGCTTCGCATTAACACTGGGTGGGATGGTGAAGGATTGGATCAGTGGCAAGGCGACTATTGTTGGTGATGCCAGCTCCACCAGCAGGTGTCCTGCAACCAGCAGCTGCAAGCAGCCAACAGCTGACCAGTGTGTCCGCAGCAACAGCGGTTATTTTGTTGGAGTCAAGCCAAGCAGCGTTGCAGTAGTGCCATCTGGTGCAGTCCCCAGATTCTACAGCGCAACTACGGCTGGCACCCGCATGCAGTTGCACGCCTGATCACATGCCAATTTAAACAACTCGTTTCTGGATAACCCCAGCAGTCTTTAGCGATATGGTGTGCTTTGTCTTGCAGGAATTGTACAGCAATCAATATCTTGTGCTTGGTGGCATATCCACGGGATTTACAGCAGGGACACACGTCATCATGTCCCTACTGCTGATCATCAGGCAAGGGTGGTTGCAAGCAGCCAGCCAGGCTTGTGGGTTCATCCTTACGCTGAACCCCTTTGAGAGCTTGACACCTATACCGCAAGGCATACTGGGCCTGTTCGTCATCAGTATCGGCTTCATAGCCTACGTGCTGATAGCAGCATCAGGTGATTGGGAAAGCACAGCTGCAGAAGTGGCAGCTGGGCTGGGTCTGCTATTGTCAAGCAAACCAATGTGTGATGCAGGACTCGGTGTGAACTGCTCAGCCACATATTCAGCAGTACCAGCAGCTGTACCATGGTCTTCTCCAGCCACTGCAGCGTGCACGTGCGCAAGACTGGGCGTGGCGGCAGCCTTTGTCGCCACGCATGCAAAGTGGCCAGTTCTCATGCTTCTGTAGAATGTGTTTTAGGCACACTGTGTTCCCTGTCCTTGGCATATATGGTGACCGCTGACAAGACACTTGTCTCTCGCATGCTGCAGGCTTGATCTTTGTTGCCTACTGCGTGCTCTGCTACCTGGTTACAGCGCTGCTGTTCAGCCTGTTGATCTTGGACCTTGCAACACTGGTCATCACTGTAGCACCCAGCAAGGGCATCTTCAAGTATACAGACCTTGTGTATACAGGTGCGCAGTTCCGGCAGCTGTGGGTGGCTTGGATGTTGTTTCAAAGATCTGTGATGCAGCAGCCGGCCTTGGTTGCAATGCTTGAGAGGCAGAGAACCATCTTACCAACATGAGGCAGGTTGAGCACTCTTAGAAGTTCTCCACACACAGCAGCTGCCTATCGGAACATCAGGTGACGACACCTGCCACACTGGCTGCTAGCTGCATGAGCATTTCTGTGCTACAAGCAGGCGCTTGGCATTCAGCCACGCCTATGCTGGAATCAAGAATGCACTAGTGGCACTCGACGTTGACAATGGCGTAGTGTCGCGCAAGCCTCGGGCTGTGCCCGCAGCAACAAGACAACCAATCGGCTGCTCAGCTGCAACACAAACACGAGGGCTATGCGGGGTAGATTAACGATGGTGGCTTGGCTACCTTCTCTGTCTGCTGCTCAGACCTGCAAAGACCAGTCAACTTCCAGAACCATAACGCTATGGTTCTGGAAGTTGACTGGTCTTTGCAGGTCTGAGCAGCAGACAGAGAAGGTAGCCAAGTTAACTTTACGGCCTGCCACAGGTCTGCTGTCATCAGAAACACAACGAGCTGGGAGACAAGGCCTGTGGCGACCGCTACAATGTAGTTATTGTCCTTTGCTCAGGCGCTATACACTCCTTGCGTGCGTCCATGGCGTAACACTCACTTCAGCTCTTATGTCTCTCGCACTGCAGAGAATTTCAAGTTCAGTCGGCTGCTCCTCCAGGCTTGGCTGCAGTCAGCCCCTGAGTTGGTGCTGATATGGGTCATACTGTACAGGAACCTTAGCGCTGCAGGACCGGCAGTGGTCATCAACGGGCCCATACTGATGCAGGTCAGTGCAGCCGATCCCAGGGTATTGGGCCGCTGCATGACAACCAAGTCATGCAGCTTTGTATGACAATGAATGTCTGTCGGCATCAGTCAGTGTTCATGTCTGAACAGGGCTGAGTTGTTACATTCCCAGCTATCTTGCATGCCGGAGCTTTTGCTTACAGCCCAGGTTCAACCGCAGCCTACCTTGCTATGTATAGCAGTGTGCGCCAGCTTGTGTGCGGTAAGCTTTAGCTGGATGCCTAAGGCATGTCTCAGTTGAGCAGACAGGATGGGCCAAAATTGCTGCAAGTGCTAGTACTCTCCACCTTCACCCTTTGTACTCGTCTGCTTTACTCTGCAACAGTGCTGTTTCTGCTTCTCATGTGCAGGCGCTTGCAGCACACGCGCTGAACCTGTGGGACAAGACCCGCATGTTTCATTCTGCAGCTGCTTTCACAGGAGCAGGTGTCCGGCAGCACCTGCTGTCTGTCCTGCAAGTGAAGGGGTCATGCAGACTCAGTCTACCTGTACTGCGCGAGAACCTGAACAAGGTCCTCAGAGGCACTGGTGGTGAAGGGGCTGGCCTGGGCAGCGTGGTGCATATCACCAGCGCGGAAGACACACCCGATGATGACAGCGAAGCGGTGAGCCGCACAGACTAGACTGCCTGTCTATGTTAGCACATGTTGCATGTGGCGATGGCAGTCGCAACATGTCAGTGATGGACCGACATGTTGATATGACTCTTGTGGTCTCAACATGGTCATCTGCTGTTCGGGGTTCTGTCCATGCGCCCCTCGCCTTTCAGCATGGGCCGCAGTGGATGTTGGTGAGCAGGATTTGCCACGTGTGAGCTTAACTGGAGCTTGCAGCATCAGCTGCCTACATCACATACCCGTTTTGTCCTGCTATTCTGTCGCACAGGCTGCCAGTATGGTTCCTGAGTATCTGACACCAGCCAATGGTGGTCTGCTGGCTCCTGGGCAGCTGATGGCACTGGCCCGTGCCGTGTTTGGCCGCTATGGCGGTCTGGGTGTTGCTGAGCTCGTGCTGGAGATCACACCAGATGTCATGGTTGGCAAGGTACGGTGCTTTTGTTACCTGCTATGCTTTTGTGGCATGTGCTTACGGCTCTCACACAAACAAAAGCTTGTTCTGTGTCTAGAATCTGTCGGTTCCATTGAACTTGAAGCACACAGTTGTGTGTACGTTCCATAACTCTGCCACTGTTTTGGCGCTGCATTATGTAAGACTCATCATGCATCGCATGTTCTGCTGCTGCAGCTGCTGTCTGAGGTAGTTCCCACCATCCCCAGCATATCCAGCATACGCCTGGTGAATGCCTCGCTCACTGGCCGGGATGCAGCAGGCCTTGCGACAGCACTACTGCAGTGCAGCAGCTTGAGGGTATTGCAGCTGCATTCGGTAGTTATAGGAGAGAGGGGTGCTGCAGCGCTTACACAGCTGCTGGAACACACGCCTACACTGCAGCAGCTGGACCTGTGTAGGTGAGCGAGTCTGCTGCTGCTTCAGTCAGAGTGTGAAGCTGCAGGGAGGTACTGCGTTCATGGCATGCATAATTATTTCACCATGCATCAAGAACTCAACTGCTGTAGTTGCAATGTGTCAACATAAGCATATTGGGGAAGGTGTGCCACGGGCAATGCCGTGTCTGCCTTGAGAGTGTAGTTGGCATAATGTGCTATGGCACTCTGCAGAACATATGCATGAGCTTGTGTGCAGTCGTCTGGTGAGGTGCAAAGCCTGCTCTAGGGTTGTCTCAGACATCTTTGGCGCATGACTTTGTCGATGCTGAACAGCCTTAAGGTTATTGCTGGGGTGCTTGTTTCACACGAGCTGACCACGGGCTCCGTCTGTTGCTTGTGCAGGTGTAAGCTGAGGCGTAAAGCTGCTCAAGCCCTGGCTCATGGGCTGCGCAGCAACAGGACACTCAGGCAGCTTAACTTTGCAGGCAGCAAGGGGTTGGACGATGCTGGCGCGGCGGCTATTACGGCAGCAGTAGCAGGCAGCAAAGTGCTGTCTGCAGTGAACTTTGCGTTTGTGAAGCTTGGTGTTGCAGCTATCGACAACTTGGTGCAGGTAACGCCGCCTGACAGTGTGTGATGGTTTGCCATCTGGGCTTGCTATTGCATGTTTTGCTGTGTCGCGTGCCGGCTGCATTGAGCTGTTGGCTATCCAAGTACTGTATGCTATCTGGGAAGCTGGGACTGCGGCTGCAATGGTCTACTTATTGCTGAGACGCATGTGAGTTTGTTTGGCAGGGCATGCATGCAGGCTGTTGCACCAGCAGCTGGCGTTGTTCTGCACATCTAGCAACGGCAGCAGGGCGGCACACAGCAGCTACAGTCATGTGGTCTTAGTCTCACAGTAGAGCCCAGACGCTTATGTTGTTTATGATCAGCCCACAGCAAGCCAAGTATCAAACAGCCTTAGTCCCCGTGCTCTACTTATTGAACAGATACGTTTTGCAGATGTCACTGGGTTTGACAGTACAGTCTGTGCTTGTCCTGCTGCACTTGCAGGCGCTCAACAGCAGTACCAGCCTCCGCGTCTTGGCTGTGTCTCAAAGCGACCTGCCAGTAGAAGCGGGCAAGAAGCTCGTCTCAGCAATAGTCAGCCTGCAGCACCCAAAAGCGCCTCCCTCGCTGTCCTGCAACCTCAACTTAGGCACCTTCCCAGTTGATGGGTTAGACAAAGTGCAGTGGCTAGCTGTGCAGGATCAGGATGCATTGCTTGTAGATGCATGGCAGGAGTTAGCAGGCCCTAGTGGGGTTGAAGATGAAGCAGCATGGCGGGGTTCTACAGCAGCAGGGTTTAGAGAGGGCTTAAACCCCAACCCTGATGCTGAGGGTACAAGCGCCCAGGGTTTGATCAGCGATGCATCTAATGTAGCTGGGGCTGTACAGTTAGAAATCAGATCGGGGGATGAAGCAGATGCAGCAGGGGCTGATGATCGAGCTCCTCTCTTAGGATCTGTGGTGGGTGGGACCAGTAGTGTGTACATCAGGGGCGGTGGCAGCAGCAGCAGAGGCCAGCGGCCGCCAAGTGTATCTGTATCAAGTGTACATCATCCAGCATCAGCATTTGATGTGACGAGTCCTACACCTGCAGCAGCTGCCTCTATGCTGCCTTCTGCAGCAGCAGCTTGGTTCAGCAGTAGCAGCCACAGCTTGGCCAGCTCATGTCCCTCTTTCACGACACCAGCATCAGCGGCAGCTGCCTCTGCTGCAGCACCAAGTAGCAGCAATAGCAAGGACGGCGCTGAAACCAGCAGCTGCACAAACAATGGCGGCAGCAGGGGGTCTGGGTTCCCAATTTGCCCCACCCTTGTATTTGTAGTCACACAGGAGGATATGGTTGACAGTATGGTGAAGGCCCCTCTGCTGTTCCAGGAGCTGGACACCCTGGATCTCACCGGCTTAGGCATTGCGGATGCTGGCGCCCGGAGCTTTGCGAAGGTGCTGGAGCAGAGTCCTGCACTGAGGCGTGCTGTCCTGGCAGATAATAAGATAGGGGAGGAAAGCGGGGCTGCTTTGGCAGCTGCACTCACACACAACACCACACTTCAGGTGCGCAACAGGGCTGTTGGGGCTGCGTGGTGGTTGCGTGTTAGTTGTAGGTCTTTGAAGAGCACAGCATCATGTTGAGGCGTGCTGTGCTGGCGGACAAGAAGGTAGGGGAGGAAGGGAGAACTGCTTTGGCTGCTGCACTGGCACTCAACACCACGTTTCAGGTGCACAAAAGGTTCCCAAGGAATACACCTTCCAAGCGCTGTATGCAATTTATGTGGTGTGTTGGAGACCTCATGGGAGTTTGTCCGCTTCCTGCTGCGTCATTGCTGATCTGACACGTCGGTGATGCATGGATTGCTGTTTAGTAGCTGCAAGGTGGCTTTCTGCTTGGAGTTCAGCGTTGTGTTGGCGGATGTGCATCTTCAATGAGGGCAACGAAACTCTTTTGTAGTTGCATTGCCAATGCCTTTGCTTCTACACATAGTATGACCAGGAGGCGGCTGCTATGCTGGAGGCATTAGACCGGGACTTATCATCAGCCAGTTGTTGGCTTCACACTGCGTTGCTATCATTGCTATCAGTTTGTGCAAGGTTGGCCCTGGTTTGATAATGGTATGATCTGCCGGATGCCAAACATCATGAAACCTACGGCCCGCCCCCCTGGTATTCGTGACCTGGCATCTAAAGACCAAAGGGCACAACAAGTGCTGAACATATACCAGGCTATGTTACACACCTCAGTTTGTGGTATTGCTTCACCTTGGGCTTATTTGGCCTCGTTACACACTTGAGCAGCTTTTTTTCATTTGGCCCGGGCGAGTGTGGCAGTACTGCCGCCAGCTGTCTCTGAGTCTGCAGTGCCGAGGCATCTGCATAGCTGCCCGGTTAGCTCAGTCGGTAGAGCGCAAGGCTCTTATGCAGCTGATCATTATGCTGGCAGCCAGCCCCCAACAGCAGTTGGTGATACCTTGTGGTCGTGGGTTCGAGCCCCACATCGGGCGCACAGCAGCATTTTGTCGCTGCTGACCATGCCCAGCTGCACGGTGTTCTGGTGCATGTCGCGGTCTCTATCAACAGCAGTGACCAGCCAACAGGTTCTAGCTATTGCCTGCAGAACAGAGCTGGAAGGGTTGCTGACCTTTTGCATGCCATGTATATCATATGCAGGTTCTGGACCTTAGTGCCAATGAGCTGAGTGAGACAGGCGTGGCTGTGCTGGCAGACGCCACACGCACTGCCGCCGGTTTGCGGCAGCTGCGATTGCTGGGCAACAAGATACCATTTGGGCTTACAACACTCAAGCGACTAGTCGAGGTGAGACATAGGTCATAGTGGCAGGGTGTGGTTGTGTGCGGTGTGTTGTAGTCGCGACCAGCCAGATGCGTCTTGGTGCAATGCCAGTGCTAGAAATGTTGCTGCCATTTCGCTGAACGCTGGAGTTTTATTAAGTAGTGATTTGAGGCCAAGTGTCAGGATGTGCTGTGAATAAGGTTTGGGCTTTCCCATTGTGCCGTGCATGAACCTGCTTGCTTAAGATCTGCATGCAGTCTAAATCATTGCAAGTTGAACAACATTCTCTGCTGTCATCCGGGCCTGTTGAGTACCAGCGGTTGTAGACTACAAGTTTGTAAACTGTTTTGTCATGGAGCCCTGAGACAGTGGAAGTATTCACATGTGATTGGGTACTTTGAAATACTGCATGGCGGTCACCTACATATGATGCTGGTGTCGGCTTACGTGCAGGCGGAGGCTGCTAGCCCGCATTGTCACTTGGTATTAGTTGAAGACCCAGCAGAAGTGCTTGAACAACTTGAGCAAGAAGGTGACATACAGCAAGCAGCACGGGCAGCAGAGTTCTTCAAGCAGCAAGAGCAGTACCGCCAGCAACGCCGGCAGCGCATGGTTGCAAAACAGCAGCGCAGGCAGCAGCTGGAACAGAAGCTGATCGCAGCGGAGGCAGCAGCAGCTGCTGCTAGGGAAACAGGTGTCAGTAGGGAAGGCAGTGTAGAGAGTGCTGCTCAGGCTGCAGCAGCGGCGGCAGCAGCAACAGCTGCTGCTGCCAGTCCGGAGCAGCAACAGCCGCCGCAGCAGCAGATTCCCAGCAGCCCCCTGGCAAGCCAGGGCAGCCAGGCACCCAGTCTGTCGTCTGTAGCAACAGATGAAGATACTTGTGGTGTGTGTTTTGACAACAGCAATCATGTGGCCATCAAGTATTGTGGGCACAGGCTGTGTGTGGACTGTTATAGGAAGGTTTGGGAGCTGTCTGGCATGTCATCCACGTGTCCATTCTGTAGGGCGAGGTTGGAGGGCTACCTGTACCTAGATTGGCCTTTGGAGATGTAACAACACACTGTGTTGCTGGCCGCAACTGCAGTTTGGAAACATATTGACATGTGACCTTGTGTATATAGCTGCTCATCCTGCCTGAAATGCCCAGATCAAAATCGTTGCTGGTGGCTGTGCGCTGGCTGTCTCTAATAGTATCATTGCATGAGGGTCTTGTATTGTGGTACCACAACGGGTTGCAGTTTGGAGTTGATCTGATATGATCCCTAATAGTGCATATGTGTCTCCCTTATGGGCAGATGACTCGAGCCATCAGTCATGCATGCTAGCTTGTAACCGTGACTGAGCCAATGCAAACAGGATAAATGCGCTGGCAAGAGTGGTGCTAGCTTGTTGAGTTGAGAATGTCATGGCTAGCGCTGTCAGCTGACCTCTAGGTCCTGTCCAGGCTTTCTATAGTAGCTCTTGAATGGGCAGCCTCTCTTAGGCATCTGGCATATGCAATTGTATAGTGCACCATAGCACTGCACCTGCTCGTGAATAACTACAGGAGGTTACACATCTGTCATAGCACCATGGTCAGCTCAACTGCAAGTCAGATGTACATGTTGTTAAACCCGCTAGAAGCAATCAGCATGCAGGTGGCGCGTTGTTGAGCTGCCATGCCTGATTGCCAATACTGATTCTTATGATTTCAGAATACTATTGTGCGATGTGAACGGCACGTTCCGAAGGCCTGGCAGCTTTGAAAGGCTTATGCTTGGCTGGCGACTCACGTGGGACCGGTTGTCAGCCCACTTGATCTGCAGCCCGCTCTCCAGTTGATCGTGTTACAGTCGAGGGGCTGGCTTATAAACAGACACCAGGTTTTCGTCCCGGTAGCCGCCACAGGGGGCTCGAGCTGCATCCAATATCGGCTCGGCGCACCCACGGGCGCAGCCCCCGTGACCCCAGTCACCGGGTCACTGACACCATTTGCAATGAGTTGAACCCATATTTGCTGCTACGGCGCGTGAAACGCGCGCGCGTCAAAACTCAAGAAGCCCGGCTTTCGCTAAAGTCGCTCCGGGTGTGGCTCGGCGGCGCCGGATCCTTCCGCCGTGTTCTGACTTGACGGTCACTGGGCACCGTGACGGTCCGTCATGCTGAAATGTTCGAGCTCTGTCAGCAAGAGACTTGTATTCAACATAACATGCAACCAACGCAGCTTCAAGCGGCGGCCGCATGCGGCGACTCCCGCATCCGACGACTCCCGCATCCGACGAGGTCAGATGCGCAGTGTGGGCACTCAATTGATGAGCTGGCAAACAGATGAATATCAACCGAACAGAAGCCTGCATCACAGGCGACGTGAACACTTCTGTGGATCCTCCCCTACCTGGCTGGCCGAACCCTTGACAACACAAGTTCACTCTCTCTTGCAAAGCGAAAGCATTAGAAACTCTACATGCAGTATGCGAGCACGCGCAATGCAGTCGATATGTTGCAGCTTTCCAGGATGCAAAGAGGTGTTTTGGACGCCCTTGCGACATAAGCTATCCTGTAGCCAAGCCTAACACCAACAAGATAAGGTGCTTCAGTTATACAAGTGACACACAACCATAATGTGCCGCTGGGACATTGCTGCTTGACACACTCATGCCTTGAGGACACACGATCAATCACATCGAGGCCTAGGCATACAGCAAGGCGACATGAGTAAACTTCAAAGCTATGAGATGAGACCAGCTGGAGATACCCTTCAAAGCTATGAGATGAGACCAGCTGGAGATACCCTTCAAAGCTATGAGATGAGACCAGCTGGAGATACCCTCACAGCAAACCTGCAACAAGGGGTCATGCCTGAACCAAGTAGTACCATTCATGGTGCGCATACAAGCGCACGAAAGCAGCGCAAGCACAATGCGCAGATGGCCCATGACGATCAGGTCTGCAAAGCCGCGACGTCCATCAACACAACATGTACTCACACCACAATGCCAGCACATATACCAGGCCATGTGTAACTGATATGGACTCAGTGCCACATACACAAAGGTGGCCTTCACAGGAAGTTGGTGTTTGATCTTTGCTGTGCGCTGCCAAAATACCCGCCAAAGCAACTGCGGCACCTGCTGCTGGGCATTCACAGCTGCCACCAAGCTAGTTCAAGGGGTGGCTGGCATTGCCGCTGCTGGCTATCACAGCTACTGCTGCTGATGGCCTGCTGCTTGCTGCTGCCCCACCTCAACACAATCCTAGCGCCGTGCCTTGTACTGCAGCTGGCAGTGTATGCCAATAAAGCTCTGCCTGCGATGCTGATACAATCCAATCTACACTTGCTTGACCTCTCTAACCCCGTTCTTATCTATGACCTTCATGATGTAGTGTGGGGGTGCTACTACAAGCCTCTTCTTCACTTCTGCTATTCCTGCCTCCATCATGGCTACTGCTTCATCCTCGCTGAGGTCTGGATGCCACATCTTGTCGAATAACGACAGCGCAAAGTACGATCCGTAGCCTGTGCCGCCTGTGTTGACCTTGTGCAACGTTGCTAAGTAGTCCAGCCAGTACAGGGATGGCCCGGGGCCCTCATCATACCCCGCCACTAGCAAGTTGCAGTGGTACGGGGACTTTCGTAAAGCTGTAGCTAGCTCTCCGCGTGCATAGTGTGCTACTGACTTTGTGCTGAGGCTTGTGCTGTTGCGGAGCGAGTAGAGCTTGACGTTGGCTATGATGTACTCTGAGAACTGCACTCTGTCTCCTGCTTCACCAGCTATGCAAAAGACTTTGTGGGAGTCTACTGGGATGATCTTGTCCTCGTCCTGCTTTATGGTGATGATAGAATGCACAGCTGAAGTGTCTGTGCAGACTAAAACGAAGTCTTTGCCCTTGATCCCCATGAAGAAGTCCATGCTGATCAACCGACTACTGAAACTGCTGCAGGGCTATGAGCGCACAACCTGACCGACCGCAGAACTCAGAAGGCTTGTTTGACAATACGCGTTTCTAATATCACACAGAACAGGCACAAACAGCGAATGTGGTAATTCAAAGGACGGGAGGGACTGGCGATAGCACCGGCCAGGTATCAATAGCAGCATGAACGTGTTAAATAGTACACATACAGCGTTGGCAAGTCACTGGTGTCGACCAACGTCATTCCACCTGACCGTGGCACACGTTGAGGGTCTAGCTTTGCTAGGTTGCCGATTGTACCCGCCGGATTCGGCTAGAAACCAAAAACTGGGCTTCAACGTACGAGCACTGTGCATCATGCCGCCTTGATGGCATCGATGTAAACACCAGAGCATTCCTCAATCGCAGTTCGTAGTCACACCTGGGGT
This sequence comes from Coelastrella sp. UTEX B 3026, assembly GCA_002588565.1. Taxonomy (NCBI): domain Eukaryota; kingdom Viridiplantae; phylum Chlorophyta; class Chlorophyceae; order Sphaeropleales; family Scenedesmaceae; genus Coelastrella; species Coelastrella sp. UTEX B 3026. The sequence continues at coordinate 27,762 of NSMO01000005.1, forward strand.
GCCAGTGCTGCAATGGACTTCAGTGGCTTGTTTTCACTCTCCGGCATCGTGCAAGTAATAGCTCTTGGAGCCTTGCTGTGGGTCATACAGAACTCCTATGCTCAGCAGCTGCAGCAACAACAGCGGGCTGGAGCTGCAGCGGTGCCAGCTGCAGCACCTTTAGGGCTCAGTTCTCCCTTGCACAGCCCGCAACAGAAATCCAAAAAGAATAAGAAACAGAAGGCGAACTCATTGGCGGCTAGCAGCGATGCTGCACCTACTGAAGACAGCAAAGCGGCAGATGAAGTGAGCAGTTGTGCAGATGCCTTCTGCACCAAGCATGAATGCGGCATGAGCCATTTACAGTTTGAGACAGTGCTGCTGTCAGTGGCACTGCTAGCTGGACTCAATCACACAACAAGAGCACCAGTCACAGCCGATGTTCCTTCTGCATGGTGACAGTCTCCCAGAATCCACACTTGCTAGCATATGTACAGCACAGTATCAGCAGCGCACCATGATTGTGATGGCTGATTGTAGCAGCAATGCATATGGGTACATCGCACAGCTGTCAATGAAGCACAAGAATGAAGCACAAGCATGTCCAAAAGTTCAGTCCGTCACATCTCACACAGCATGAAAACAACTACTACCAGCAACAACAGGTGGCACTGAACCAGCAGCTGTGCTGCACCAACTCTAATAGCATTTCGTCAGTGGTAGCTATGCTAGTACCACCAGCGCCCTTTGAATGCCAGCTGCTGTTTGCTTGCCCAACCTTCCAGCTTGCCGGGACCTCCGGTCCGCAGCAGGCCCTTGTATGCATTAGAAGCCATGTAGTTGTTGCAGTTGCAATTATGACATATCCAGGCAGAAGCTACAGGAATGCAGCCAGATTCGCAGACCAGCGTTGCATGAGCAGGACAGGGACAATACTCCTACAAGTAACACTGTAGCGCTGCGTATGCAAACCACAACCGGGTTCGCGTCCAACGCATTCAAGATAGAGTTGCAATGCAACCCATTATCACAACAGTGCAGGATCATTAAAGAGTATGCTTGCATTCTGCTGGTTGCTTTCAGGAGGAGCATGAGACCATCATGCAGGAGGTGCTGCAGGACTACCTGTCAAAAGCAGAAGCATTCAGGGAGGACCTCAATGATAAGCGACTCACAGTAGAACACATGGTGCTCGCAATGGCAGAGGTGTGTCGGCACCTAGTACCTGCACAGTAGCTGTGAGCAACCAGCGCAATGGCTTTGATGCGTGAATTAGCAATGCATGCTCATAGCACTCCTAGACGTTGTGCAGCAGTTGGCAATAACTGACTCAACTTTCATGTTACAGCATAAATCAACAGCAGTCGCCTTACCCAACACATGGTTACTGCAGAGTCTGGGCATACAGCCTTCACCAACAGTGAAGTTCTCAAGGATTGGCATTCCTGGTGTACAAATACCGTTGCAATTGCACCGACCACGCAAATCTCTTGACAGTAACACACCCCTCCAAGCTCCCCAAGAGTTCAGGCTGACTGTGCTATTTTCATGCTGAACTTGTTTGTAGGATCCCCGCTTTGGCGAGATTTTGTCAGTTGCTGAGGGCCTTGACCATGAAAACATCAAGAAGGCCATTCGCAAGAGCCGAGTGGTGTTCAACAGGGGACCAGCAGATGAACAACAACATGATAAAGGTATGCTACATTGTAACAAATGGGCAGCCAGCAGATCTGGCTGCCCTGGCAGCACCAGGATGTAGCAGCGTAAATTTGGGGAATGTGCGATGGGGGACATATCATCGTTGACGCTCGTAGCCTGCAGAGCAGGTTTGCATGGTGAGCAACAGCAGCAGAAACAGTTGCATTGAACCTTGGACTCTTTACTGCCCTATGATGGATTCCTTGTGCACCACGTTCTGCATCATTATCTGGTGGATGCTTGCGTGGAAAGAGGGCGGCATCGTGCATGCTGCTCTCACTGCAGGCGTTCTTGCCAAGTACTCCAGGGACTTGACGGCTCTTGCAGCTGAGGGCAAGTTGGATCCTGTCATCGGCCGCCATGATGAAATGAGACGACTCATAGATGTACTCTCCAGGAGAACAAAGAACAGGTCAGCACATACAGCATCAGCTTCTTTGCAGTGAATGGTTCGCTGAACTTTACACAGGTGTCAAGCCAGCTGGCAACTGTTCTATATCTTTGCATAGCTACTCACTATATCGGAATCTCATTAGCAGACAATGAAGGAAGCCGACACAAACAATCTTGCATGAGCTTGGGCAAAGCAGACCGGTCTCAACTCCAGGCACGAGCTCTCGTCAGTGCCACAACAAGCTCTCGTCAGTGCCATCTATAACTAGGGCAGTACCGTCCCAGCATTCGTGCTGCAGGCTGCGCTACCTGTCTTCGAAATGCTGCATACAGTCCTCAGGCTTGCAAAGCTGTACAGCCACGGGCCAGTTGTTATGCTAATGGCTGCGCTTCACGAGCCTATGCTCTTGTATTTCCTGCAGTGTTGTGCTGCTTGGTGAACCTGGTGTGGGTAAGACAGCGATCGTGCAAGGCATGGCACAGCGGCTATCTGTTGGGGACGTCCCTGAGAGCCTGCAACAGTCACGGCTGATAGCACTGGAGTTGGGAATGCTCATGGCAGGTGGGTCAGGGACACCATTGCCGGGCTGGAATCACCGTAGTATCTTTGCATACGGGTTCCTTTGTTTATCTGTCTCAAACTGTCTCAAACAGCCCATGGACAAAGCAGGTTCCTCCGTTTGCTACTTCACTTGATCAGCAATATGGTTCGTACCACCTCCAGGTGCCACCTTCCCCGGAGAGTTTGAGGAGCGTCTACGTGGTGTCTTATCTGAGCTCACCGCTGCTGGCAGCAAGGCCATCTTGTTCATTGATGACATACACGGCATCACGGGACCTAACGCACAGCAGGGGGGTGGAGTCATGGACGCATCAGTACTACTGAAGCCATTGTTGGCCAGGTAAGGCTTGAGCGAAGGCCAGGGGACATGTTATGTTGTGTCATGTTGTGTTACAACAAGGTGGTGTACGACACTATGGTATGTTGAAGGGCATGAAAAGATACCCGTTTGTACATGCACCAAGGGGTTCTCTTTGAGACTTTGTACTGTTGAGATATGCCATCTGCCGCCGTCAGGCCTGTTGAATATTCTGACTGAGTTGCTTGCCATGCATGCAACCGCTGTCGCGTCTCCAATTGTGTATTGTCCAAGGGTTGTATCGCCTACTGGTAGTGTGGTACTCAAAGAATGTTTGCACTGTTGTGCAGCTCAACATGTCTACAAACACATAACACATGTGAATCCGAGGCTAGTGCGCCAACCCTTGTTGAGCCATTGACCTGTGATGCCGCTGCTGCTGCTGCTGCTGCTGCTGCAGGGGTGAAGTCCGAGTTGTTGGCTGCACAAGTCAGGACAAGTACCGCAAGTTCATCGAGAAAGACCCGGGGCTTGAGAGGCGCTTCCAGACAGTTAACATTGATGCACCCGGAGTACATGAAACACTCAGCATACTGAGAGGACTGAGACACAAGTGAGGCTGATTGGGCTTTTGCAGTTACTTGTGTGTGGTGGCAGTCAAGGGTCTTTATACGGCTTATGTCCAAGTGCTGCACGGCTCTTGCCGAAAGTCACCAAGTACATCACTGTGCACTAGATTGTACCTGGCATGCTTATGGCACTCTACAACCGAAGGGTGTTACATGCACAGCTGGTAACCTGGTAACAGGCTGCCCGCAATGCAGTGCTCGCCTGTTTGCGACGTAATATCAACGCCTCTAGTGTGGCGCTACGGCCTTTGCAGACAATGACATTGTGGTCGTGCTAGTGGTGTTTTGTAGTCAATTTTCTCGGCATGCTGCTGACCTCAGCCCACAATGCCGTTTGTGTTGTCGTTCATACCAGTGCAAGAGCACTTATCATGATGGATCGAATCATGACAATCCTTGCGTCTGGGACTGTTTCCTGATGCAGATATGAAGCTCATCACGGTGTTCGCATTACAGATGCTGCTCTCGCTGCGGCTGCTCAGCTGTCAGATCGTTACCTGCCTGACAGGCATTTGCCTGATAAGGCCATTGATCTCGTGGATGAGGCAGCAGCGAAGGTATGCAGGGGAGGTGACTCCTTGCTTGCCTTGTCTCACAAAATCATCAGAGCTGTTGTCATGTGGTGTTTCATTATTACTGCTGGTGTGTTCGTACGCGTAAAAAACAGACATGCACAGGTTGCATGGACATAACGCGACTCGTGCAACAACCATTGTGGGTCCCGTTGCATTACATGAGCCACTTTCCATCTCAGATGCCTGAGGCATGCTAGTTGAGCTGGCTGTGTGTGGAGTTGTGTACTTGAGACTGTGTTGTGCTGTCAAAGCTGACACTGCTGTTTTTACTTCAATCTCTTTGCAAACAGGTGAAGACTGACCTTGTGTTGAAGCCTGAAGCACTTGATCGTGTTGAGCGTCGTATCCGTGAGCTACAGAAGGAACGCAAGCTGCTGCTGAGAACAGCAGAGCTGGATGCAGCTACTGCAGTAGATCTGGAAGGTATGATATTCTACCCATAACCCAGTTTGCTCGTATGCAGTACCTATCAACATGTACCGTATGCAGTTGTACGCAGGTTGCAGCAGTGTGACTTGGAGGGTATCACCTGCTGCACCAGTGTGACTGCTTGCAGGCTCGCATGTTCACAGAGTAGTACCGACAGTGAATAAGATGGTTGTACTGGCGTTTTAACATGTGATGCTTGACTGGAGCGGCTCCGGAGCATGATGTTTGCCCACTCACAACATGTCACAACATGATCCACAGATGTGTCCGCGCCATCAGCAGGAGACCGTTCAACAATGGTTCTGTGACCAAACAACCACAGTTGACACCAACTGGAGTAGTGTTGGCAATGCTGCATGTGTTGTCTGTTGCAGCTCTTGAGATTGAGCTGAGTCGTTTGCAAGAGAGCAGTGCCAAGATGTCATCAGCTCTTGAGGCTGAGACAAAGGAATCTGAGGGGGCGCAGAGGTTGCAGGATGACCTGGACAGACTAGATGCAGGTGGGGGGATAGTGCCAGTGCCCATCTTCACTGTTGTGATGCCAGATTTGTCTCTCTATGACTCTCTGACGCTCCCTCTTTCTGGCTGTTTGCATGTGTGGTGCATCTTTTGCCAGTTCTACACTATGCGGATGTCTTTGGACCCGCTTCTGACATTGTGCACACTTGCAGTGCCTAATAAGACCCAGATGGGTGTTTAGTGTCAGCTCTACAAGCTGGGTCGCTCCTTGCATGCTTGAGGTCATTTATGCGGTTGATCATCCTGCTCTGCCTGCACTGGTGATTGCATTGTAGCTGGTCAAATGCTCAAGAACAAAATCGACACAAGTGTCCTGCGCTTATGGCAACACAACTTTCAAGACTCCAGTAAGCATGCTTCATACGATGAAAGATGAGATCTTTACTTACAACACTGTCTTGGTTCTTTTGTCCTTGCAGAGATTGAGGCTGCGGAAGAAGCAGGTGACTCATCCAAGGCAGAGCAGCTGCGCAAAGCACGCCGTGGCGAGCTCATACGCAAGCTGCGCCAGATGCAGCGGCGCTCTCGCACAGGTCAGGGAGGCAAAGCCCGCGGCAGCAGTAGCAGTGGCGGCAAGCTGTCAAGAGCAGAAGTAGGAGAGTCTGATGTGGCAAGGATTATCAGCTCATGGACAGGTATGATCTACTCTGCAATGTGGCATTGTGGTTTTTTTGAGTCTGTGATATCGTGGTCCAGCTGTTGTGCGTTCCTGTACCTCAATCACTCTGTCACCTGATGTTCTGCTCCTCAGAGCTTCAAAGTTTCAGGTTAGTTTTCAAGCCAGCAGGCCAGTTGGGCTCTTGCAGGAGTGCCTGTGCTCTCTATAGGTTCTCATTGTGGACTGAAGTCAAATGCCACTCATACACCTCGCATATAACATAGCCTAAACTGGTCAGGCGTGAGGCAAAGAAGCTGCCAACTCTAGCTGATGAGCTATACAAGCCAGTCATTGGACGAGATGAAGCTAGTGCCCAGGAAGCATTCTGTTTGTTGCTTGTGTGTATGCACAGGTATACCATTGACCAAACTAGTTGAGAGTGAAGCCGACAAACTGCTGACACTAGCTGATGAGTTACACAAGCGAATCATCGGACAAGATGAAGCAGTAGTAGCAGTAGCTGAGGCAATACAGAGAAGCAGGGCAGGCATGAAGGATCCTAATGGTCCCATTGCTAGCTTCTTATTCCTGGGACCCACTGGTGTTGGTAAAACTGAGTTGGCAAAAGCACTGGCACAAAACTTGTTCAACACAGAGCAAGCAATGGTGGGTACTCTGGTTACACGGAAGATTGGTAACGCCGCGGTGTATGCGAGTACAGTCTGATCACTTTCGACTGCAAGTGTACTGAGTTCTCAGCGGCGGCAAATCTGTCCCATAGCAGTTTGTGGCAGGAACACCGTATCAATTCTCCTCGATAGTGTATTCTTACAATGGACTGACATATCCAGCCTGTTGTTGATCATATGTTGCGGTTTGGATGCCTCCGAACAGCTGCAGCCCACTGTGACAGAAGTATACCATCAACCACTAGCACGCCCAGCTCAATGTAACCCTTGTATTGATTTGCTGGTGCTGCTGCTGTTCAGGTTCGTCTTGACATGTCTGAGTACATGGAGAAGCATGCTGTTGCCAAGTTGATAGGAGCACCACCAGGATATGTGGGCTATGATGAGGGAGGACAACTCACAGAACAGGTAACACACTGGCTGGCTGTGTACCCAGCCACCCAAACAGCATGTATTACTAGTTGGGGCTCTAGTGCAAACACTGGTTTGCACGGGTAGTATCAACTTGTTCAGCTTGCCGTGTGTGTGTGTTCTCTTCTTGCCATGTTGGGCTACGAACCACTGGCAGGCCAGATGCTGCAAATTCTTGTCCCTGGCAGAGCCCTCTGAACGCTGGCAATGTCCATGCTTATACAACTTACATGCCAGAGCCTGTGCGTCATGCGTTGTGCATGTGACGTTCTGCGCCAGGTTCATTGTGGTCCGTACTCAGTAGTGCTCTTTGATGAGATCGAGAAGGCTCATGTTGGCGTGTTCCTTACCAAACATATTCCTTCTGCACCATGATCCAGTTGGTGAAAAAATCTTCCAAAGTATGTTGATGGCATGCAGTGCAGTGTTCATTTTTGAAAGCGGTCTGCAACCACGTCCTACCCAACCACGTCTGCTTTCTGCTGCCGCAGGTTCGCCGTCGTCCGTACTCTGTGGTCCTCTTTGATGAAGTTGAGAAGGCTCATGTTGACGTGTTCAATCTGCTGCTGCAAATACTGGATGACGGACGAGTCACTGATAGCCAGGTAGGGGTGGCGGCATGCAGAATACCTGACACACAGCTGGAATATGCAACAGCCACAGCAGTTGTTGGTTATGTACAAGATCATTGATCATAATGTACAGATCATTGGTCAAGATGTAGAGGATCACTGGTCAGAGCAGGATCACAGGGTGCAGGGCAGGCTGATGTTTAGTGTGTCATGTCTGAATATATAGATGACTAGTTGAGCACAAGCAGTACTTCACTTGTCCTGCCACAGCAGCAACAGAGTGTGCAGTTAGTTCGACACCAACTTACATTGTGTAAGGCGTGTGCATGCCAAATTTCGCCACAACTCAATGCCACACATCATCCATGTTTTGTTGGAAGTGTCATCCTGGGAGTGTATTAATACATGAACTCTTATTGCCGCTTGTCTGCTTCAGGGTCGAGTAGTGAGTTTCAAAAATGCCATCATCATCATGACAAGTAACCTGGGCAGTGCTGAGATATTCAACCATGCATACAAAACACAACACAAGGGAGCACAAGAAACAGGTGTGTGCACTACTGCTGTTTTAAACAGCTTGTTCATCATGCACCAGCTGTCGAGCACCAGCCGTCATGCACCAATTGGCATATGCTCGTTCTTTGTGTGCGCTAGTTTGCTATCTGCACTCACATCGCTAGCAGACTTGCTTGCTTCATTCCTGCACACACTATAACAATCTATTTGTTTCAAAAGCACGGACGGGGGGGGGGGGGTACGGTTTTCCAACAACGTTCATGATTTGATCTACACAAGCATCAACTTCGTCACAGGCAATGCTTGGTGTATGTATCAGTCTGTGGCCTTGATGACTGTGGTGCACTTCTTGCTAAACACCTCTAATGTCTGTTGGTGTCGCTCTGCTGTTGCTTGCTGCTGACAGATGTTCGTGAGTTGGTGATGGACAAGGTCCGCAAACACTTCCAGCCAGAGTTCCTCAACAGGATTGACGAATTCATCATCTTTGAGCCACTCAGTAATTCGCAAATCAGGTAGGGCTCCATGTGGGTGGGTTTTGCGCATTATCTTTTCTGTGAGTTTTAGCCCAGCTCCCTACAAGCCAGTAACTAGCTTGTGGTGCTGGTGCTGTGTTAGGTGCTGATCACATTGCCAAGCTTTGGTCCTGATGGTGATCTGCTGCTGACTGGTTGCATGGAGGCACATAACCAGCCCCTGGAGAAGTTGTTGCCATGCCGCCGTGATGGCCATCGTTTGTTGTTCACACTCTTACCCTGGACTTCAAAGCTTCCAAAGCATGGGTTGTTTGCTATGCTTGCCTGACCAAGGTGCTGCTGAGCTCTCATTATCAGAAGTATGCATAGTATATGCTTACCATGGTGCTGTATGTGCTTCATGCGGACTCATGATTTAGATCTTGAGACGGTGTGTGCTATGTGCCTGCAGGACCATTGTCGAGTTGCGTACAATAGGTGTTGTGAAGCGTGTGGCTGAGAAGAAGATGACACTCAACATCAAGGACAGCGCAATACAGTGAGTAGCATATACCCTTGTTTAGAGCATGTTGGTGGTATCTGGCTTCTGCGCAGCTGCACAGCATAAAAACAACAGCATAAGTAGCCTTTGTTGAACATTGACAGAGGCTGTCTGATACTATTTGCTGAGGCTGAGCATTGAACACGAGTAGGCATGGTGGACTTGACGTCTGTGCGCCTAGTATCGTGTGGTTGGACCGCTTGCGAGCGTGAGCTGTCGTTGCGTTGCTTGCCAGTCAATCAAGACGCCAGTTGCATGCATGTCGAGATCTCTGCAGCATCTGCCACAGGCCAGCACTTGACGATGTGCGTTTTTGGGTGCACCCTGAAATCAGCATCATGACATGTATGCCTGCTGTCCTTGTGCTTCATGTAGGCACTTGGCCCAAGTTGGCTTTGACCCTGTGTATGGTGCTCGGCCCGTGAAGCGTGCCATTCAGCGTGAACTGGAGACACCTTTGGCACAGGCATTACTGAGAGGACAGTTCCAGGTGGGGTACATGGGGTGTTTGCTGTTGCTGTTTGCTGTTGCACAGTGGCAGTTGATCTGTCTGGTGCCAGCTTGTTAGCGTTGTGGAGTCATGAACACGCCGCAGTTATGTGTTATGGGTACACAGGATAGTGGGTGCAGCAGCAACATTCAGGTTATGGGATCAACAGATGGCGTATCGCTTTTTGTTGCTCGGTGTGTAACATCAAGTCTTCAGTCAGCAGACTGAGCTGGCCCCAGATTTCAGCATGTTGGTGTTTGACATCGGCCATTGGCTTCCTGATTTGATACGTTGTTTGTTTCATCTGTTTTGTGTATTGGATGGCCAACCAATGTAGCATTGTTGCTTTGTCTTGCTGTGATTGCAGGAGTTTGATACTATCATTGTTGAAGCTGACCCCTCTGAACACCAGCTGCAGTACAGCCGCGTACCAGCACCAGCTGACCCTGGAACAGAATCAGAAACAGAGGAAGCAGCAGCAGCAGGGCCCGCTGCTGCCAGCAGCAAACAGCAGCAGCAGCCAGGTGTTCCAATACATGTTGTCATCCCCAGGACAAATAGACATTCAGTGGGGTTCAGCAGCAGGAGCAGCAGCAGCAGTAGTTCAGCACCAGGCAAACCTGCGACAGCAACGGCGGCTGCTGCTGCTGCTGCCAAACCTCAGCAGAAGTTTGATCCCCTGAGTCAGCGCAGGAAAGGCAGCACCAGCAGCAGTAAAGCAGTCAGCCACGCCGGCGCCAGCCCGCCGGCTGCTGACAGCCAACCGGTGCCAGCAGCACCTGCAGCAGCAGATGCAGACGCTAGTTCTGACAGTATGCCGGAGTTAGAAGCTGAACCAGTAGCAGCAGGTGTCGTTGCAGCAGCAGACCCTGACAAGCCTGCAGCACCCAGGCGTGATGAAAGCAGCAACAGTGTGAATGCCTTGGTAAATGGTTTGGATGAGTCAGTGGCTGCTAGATTGGATAAGGATAACTTGCCAGCATTCTTGCGTACACCAGTCAAGCGTGATGATCAGACAGAGGCGCCTACGCAATCACATTAGACTGCTAAAGAGGGCTGGCGGAGGGACTTGAGTGCATCACTAACATTGTTTTAGTGTTGATTTCACGCAGGATGTTGAGTAGTGTGCTACTTACATTGGGTTGTGTTTTGCTGTGCCTGTCTTGATTGGGGTTTGTCGTGTCAAGAATAGCCAGGCTCCTGTTTGTGCTTTCAGCTTGACCGGATCTTCCTGGTTGTTCTTATCCGATAAGTTGAGTCAATTGTTGATGCTGTAGTTGCTGCCATGTCCTCATAACAGAAGTGAATCAATCCTCATGTTGTGGGATTGTTGTGATGATTTGGGTTTGCATGCTGGCTTGCTTCTGGCAGCGGCATGTGAGCGCTTGTTGATATCAGCCAATCAATTGGCTGTGGCTAGTTGGTCAAGGGTCTGGCCAGTGGGGAAGGGTGACGGTGCCGCTCGAGTTTGGCAATGACAGCCCCCTGCATCAGGTCAGGCACCTAGTGTTCACCAGCATGCATGCTTCTGCCTTAACATAACAAAAGTAAAACTTCATCTGCCTTCGTTTCATGCTTATTTTCATCATGTTCAGAAACTATCATGAAGTTTTACTTCTGTTACCTAGGTAGGAGGCCTCAGGTGAACGTGCGGGCTTTTCCGGAAGTCGTTGCAGCCTGTGCTAACGAAGTGTGCTCGCACCTAACCGGCGATGGACGTCAGATATGAAGTCGGACTCTGTGAATAGGCATCGCGGCGCACAACCGGGACCAGACTGCCTCGAGCGTCATGAGCTGCCGATCCATTGGCTGACTCGAGCGCTGAGACGGCGGCTGGCGGAACGCCGGCCAACACTGATACTAGCCGTCCGTATATTCATAGCTCTCTGTCGTATCAGTCCGATACTACGATACGCCATAAAGACGTGATGCTGGAAGCCGACCACTTCTATGAACGACTGCACGATACTATATATTACAGCTCGATGCCCGGCCCTACACTGGCCCCTTTTGCCCTCATACTTATCGCCGCGTCCTAAGACTCATTGCCGCACCCTATACCCTAGGTCCTTGGACCACTGCAAGGGTTTGTTGCTCTTTGGCAGAGGCCCTTCAGTGTCTTGGGTGGTAAGGCCATGCTGCCAGGAAGGAGGGCATATTGCAATGTACCTGCAAGTGGCACAACACCGTGCGTCATGATGCAGGCAGCAACAGACAACGCAGTACGACAGTAATGCGCACCGCCTTGCAGTGCTTGTTGAGCCGCAATCACTCATCATGCTATCAAGTGAGGAGCCTCTAACCCTGGGACAAAGTTTTTGATGATGACCTTTACACAAGCTGCAATTATCTCAATTGCATTGTCAAACATCGCATACCACCTGCTGGCCAACACAGCATGCCGACATCAATAGCTGTGCAACACACGTTGTCACAGAACAAACACCAGGCCGAGCAATCAATACTCAGTAGCGGCTGTGTCTCCAGCCAATGCTAGCAAACCCAAACTAGCACCTTGCAGTAGACTTGTGCAAAGCATCCTTTGCACTTGTGACAGGCTTACGAATCGCATATGAAGTTCCATACAGGTTGTTTGCCCCACCTTGCATAGCCGCCGGTGCCACCAGCAAACTTGGGGAAACCTATGCTGATCAGACACCCAGTGGGTGCCACCTGATCCAAATTCCTCACGCCCTCCGCCTGAGTATACCCGTTATGTAGCAACCAATACTCCCCTTCAAGATTTGGTGTAGTGTCTGTGTCTAAAGGCTCGTGGCCATGCAAGAGTATCCCCCGTTGTTGGTGTAGGAACTTCAAAGCATCTAAGCTGACTCCAGGAAAGGGAAACAGGGACGCAAAGTTTGGTTGGTCCCATTTCTTGTACCAGTCCGAACGCACCATGACGACTGAGCCGTTGGGAACGCGGCCATGCTGTAGCTCCCAGTTCTGTATGTCTGCAAGCAGAAGTCATTCAAGAGCTGTGCATCACTCTGTTCCCATGCAAACTAGTTGCCTGATTTTGACAGGCAGCCTGCAGTGCTGTCAACTAACTGTGACTGCATAACCTGGTCTGCATGTTGTCATCAGGGCATGCGCAGCACATATGAGTGATAACAGCAGGAACCCTGCTTGTAATCAAGTGGCAAAGATAGACCAACTGCAGCTGTTGAAAGCAGCACGGTGCTGTTTAACAGGGAAGCCTTGTCAGTCTTTGTTTGGATAGCATGGCTGCCACAAGTTGTGGCATAGTCTAACAAGCCAGGCGGTCATAGACTACAAGCATGTGGGACAACCCTGCATACCTGTCACCTGCAGATGGTAACCTGGATCTTTCTTGACCTGATCAGCAATTGAGATCACCACCAGTGGTCTCACAGCATATGTGGCAGGTAACTCATCAATGGCTGGGTAGTAGGGGTTCCTGCGGTGTGATGAGGCTAGGTCAATCTAGAAGCGCATGGGCAATCTAGAAGCCCATGGGACTCAAGAGCAAGCCATCCTGCACCCCCTCTGCTTTACGCTGTTGATGCAAATGCCCATGAAACTCTGGCTCACTAGCTGGCTGGCTTGGGAAAGGACTGGTCTTAAAGTGTGTCACTATTAGTGCAGCAAACAGCATTAGCTGCTGCCGGCCATGACTCAGAGTTCTCTGCTGGCGTTACAGTGTTGCTGGGATGCCACAACAAAAGCTACAACAATAACTGTCCCAGAAAGATCCCAATGTTGCCCATGCAGGAGCAAAGCGGTCAGGCTTCTGCAATAACAGGTCAACTGGTTACGCACCACCGTGGTGACCGCACAGTGAATGCCGTGTATACACGACCTACCAGTGTGCAGGAGGGTCCAGTTGAGTGCCAAACTGGTCGCTGTGCAGTGTGTATTCTGTGGCTTCAAAACCATCTTCCTTGTAGGTGTAGGACTTGTTGGTTTCTGGATTCCTGTATCACATATTCAACAGTGTGTGAGCAGGGCCCTGAAGGCTGCAGCCATGGCAGTCCAGCAGATGCACCGACTGCTCGACTGCCCACAGCACCAAGTACTGCGTGAGTGTATTCTGCTGTGTAAGCAGCTCATGACATGAGCACAAAACGAGCTTATGTTTGTGCATGAAAGGTTGTTACGAGGGCTGGGGCATGAACATAGAGAGAGGATTGCACCAAATTGAGCACTGCTATGGCATCTCTGTACATTCAACTCTGTGACCTGGCACAGCAAGCAAACTCTAGCCACTTGGTGATACCAGCATCAACAACAACTGTAGTTATGGGAGGCTCGGGAAGGAACTGATGCTTCCTAAATCATTTCATGCGTGAAGGTGGCCAAGCTTGCAAAATCTCTAGAGATGCTTTCCTTGCATTACAGTGCTGTTGCCACTCCTGTGCGCACAGCATGCTGCAGCAGCCCTGTAACTCACCAAGCAGGCTTGAACACCTGTGGACTCGTGAAACCTTGCCATATTGGTGTCTTGGGCTTTAATGTGTGCGTCAGGTCTATGTATTTGGCTTTGCTCAGGGCTTCATGATACAGCTGCCACAGTGAATCTGTGTTGGCAGAACATGAAGTTGCTTGCTGCTCCACACCGACCGCCAGTTGCGCCGCAGATCCAACCAGTATTATGTATGCAATTGCACTTGTCAGCTGACGCATTCAGGCGACTGCCGGGTTTGAAGCTCCTGGGCGTGTTTTGCTTGCAGCAGATTATGATGGCCCGAGATGGACTTGCTACGCTACGACCGGGCTGCGTGTGACGCTATCTTAGCAAGTAGGTGGGAGTGCACCATGGCTTTGGACTTGATGATGTTGACAGTGCGAGATCTGTGGCCACGTTCCGGGACTCACGGACTATGCTTCTTCAGCATCCGTACTCAAGCACATCCGTACTCCAAACACCACACTCTGCAGCAGCTACAATCCTCCCAGTAGCATGTCCAAGATAGGGTCCCTGCCCCCTGTCCCCTCACTCCCACTCCCACCAGCATCGCCTGCACTGCTTTTGCTGCTTTGTTTGCTGCCTGACTTCTTGCTTCCACCCTCACCGCCACGCCCTCTATTCTTATCTGATCGACCGCTCCTAACCCCTGTCGCAGCCGGAACTGTCGGCGGTAGACCTGGGGTTGATGCTGTAGGCACTGCAGTTGTAGTGCCACTTATAAGCAGCTGCACGACCCAGTCGTCGCTCGCAGCCCCCTGTGTCTGCTGCTTCTGCTGTCGCTGCCTTGCTGCTTCGCGCTTTGCGGCGCTTTTGCTGGCTAGGAGAGGTGTCACACTGGCAGTTGCTGCAGCTGGTCCAGAGATATCACCCATGGCTTGACGCTTCTGTTCAGACCCCTGCTGCCACTGCTGCTGCTGTTGTTGACGTGACATATCTGAATCGCCACCAGCGGCGAGTCGAAAAGCGAGCATCTCAGCTGTTGCATCTGCTGCTGCAGCAGCAGCAGCAGCAACAGCATTGACATGAGCTGACACTGCTGGACCTGGGGACTGAGCAGTGACAGGTTTCATAGCAGTTTGATCTGCTGCAGGTTGTTCAACTGCTGGCATGGACGCAGTCTGTTGCTGTATCCCCTGCTGCATGGGCTGCTGTGCCTGGACCTGCTGCCCGGCTGCACCAGGTCCCACCTGTTGGGGTGTGACAGCAGCAGCAGCAGCACTGTGCACACCAAACGCACGTGTGTCTGCCACCTCATCACCACTGTCACTGCTGTTGCCCTGGCCCTGCATTGCTAGAGCAGCAGCAATGCTAGCGCCCAATGCAGGCTGTTTGACAGCTAATACCCCAGAGCGCTGCACTACCGTTGGTGCACTGGCAGAGTGCGGTGCATTGACTGCTGCGGCTGCTGGCACTGGTGCTTGCATAGAAGGATCTGCTGCAGCCAATGCAGAGACGCCTGCTGTTGCTGCTATGGGTGCTGGTGCTGGTGCAGCAGCATCTGCCATTTCCTCGTCACTGTCACTGCTGCTGCCACGGCCTTGCATTGCCAGAGCAGCAGCTGCTGTAGCACTTTTGCCAAAACATTGAGGCTTCACAGCTACAGCACCTCTTGGCTGGTTTCTAGCCGGCAGGCGTGCTGCTTCATTGGCATTGGCAGCGGCATCGGGCCCAGGTTGCGCACGGAGCGCTTCGGCTGCTGTTGTAGCTTGGCCGGGCCCTGCTGCTGGAGCTGCAGTTGCAGCAGCAGTTCCATACAGAGCTTCAAACTCAGCCTGCTCGTCTGCTGGCATGCTACTGCTGTCAACCTGCATTCCTACAGCTGCATCTCCTACTGCCGTGGCTGCTGCCAGCACTGCAGGTGGCTCTGATAGCTTCAGTCCAGGCGGCTGGCTCTGCTGCTGCTGCTGCTGCCCTAAACGAAGTCCCACGCCTAGACCGAGCCCCAGGCCATGTGCAGGACTGTACAGTGGCCCTTGCCGGTTAGTAGTCTCAGCACCTGCTCTACCTGCTGCTGCTGAGACAGGCGCAGCAGCATGCCGATCCTCAAACACTTGAATCTCTGGGACAGAAGGTCTGCTGGGTGCTGCTGCTGCACTCCCCTGCTGCTGCCGCTGGAGCAGCAGCCTTTCAAACTCTTCCCGCCCAATGCTTTCACCAAAGTCGCTGCTGATGATACCTACATGCTGCCCGTCGCCACTCACCGCTGCTGCTGCTACTGCTGCTGAGCCTGGCGGTAGGGCTGCAGTACCTGCAGCAGCAGCTGCTGCTGGCCAGCTGATGCAGAACGTTTCCTGCAACTGAGCTGCCGTTGACGCTATACGGTCAGCTTCTTCAAAAGGCATGCACTGCAGGGATGGTATGGGCCCCTGCCAGGTCAGTTTCAGGAGCTGTGGCAGGTCACCAATGTTGACGCCATGGTACTGCTGTACATTGCTGCTGGCCCCACCACCGCTTGCATTGTTTGTGCACTGCAACGGTGCATTTGCTGCCGCACCGTGCGCTGCTTGCACTGGTAACAGTGGCAGCAGCTGCATTACGTTGTTGTATGCCTGTATGAGCTGCAGTATGCTGTTTACGGCTAGCACTCGCAGCCGAGCGAAGGTTGCAACAGCTACCAAGCAGAACGGCATGAAGTAACCTCTGCTAAGCTGGCCAGAGAGATGCTCTGCTGCTGTCAGGATGATGTCACAACACCTCAGCATGACCTGGCAGCCTGCCAACAACCTCCGCAGGACGCAGCAGCCTGCTTGGAAGGTGGGAAGTTTAACAGTTTGTCGGCTGGTATTTGAATTTGGCTGTTGTCCTGCAGAAGCTGGAGGTTGCTGCTGATGGCGCTTGCTGCTCCTGCGCGTTGGCACCGCTGCTGGGTCTGCTGCTTCGGGTAGTGAGGTGCGTTGTGCTGCTGCATGGAGGTCATGTATGAGTTCTGGTAGCTGCAGCTGACTGAACCACTTCAGGGTTTTGCAGACCTGCGTAAAACACAGATGGTACTATGTGCTCAAGCAACAAAGCTGGAGCTGTTGGAAAGGCTACAGTCACATCTGCAATATGAGGTCATGAGTACAGTACATACTGCAGCCCGCATTGCTTTTCCAGCGGCCAGCTGCGTTCATTGCCTGTACATAAATGCGCATTATGACGTGTTGCTGGAGTCTGACCTGTGCAATGCTTTGCAGATGTTTGGAGGCCCTGTGCTGGTTCTTGTTCTTGTAGTGCAGCCTCTGCAAGATGTCAGCCTCCTGCCATAGCTCATTGAACTGTAGGCATGCCTGTGGTACACACAAGATATAACGCTGGTCAACATTCACAGCTGCTGATTACTTCTGGTCAGCAGCTGCGAGTACAGACTGAGCTCTGTGGCTTGACTAATGCATGTCACACGAAACCCCTTGATACTGGCAGGAACTCCTCGCCATGAGCTGCTGCTGTCACGCTACGTACCTGCAAAGCTGGCAAGTTGGCCGCAGTCACCACTGAGAACACATGTGGTAGTGCTAAGATCTCAACAGGGGTGGCAAGGTCAGGCGGTAGTGCTTTACTCTGCTGCAGGCTTGGCATTCCCGCGGGCAACGGCTGCATGGCAGCTGCGACGCCTTGTCAGCCATACACTCGCCTACGGCTTGCCCACCAGATGCCTATGCACCAATGAATTCAACCTTGCTGAACACGGGCGGATTAGATGCATGCCATGAGACCGACTACAAATATTCCGTCATGTACTGTCGCCCGTCAGGACGACCATGTGGTGTGCTGGAACCTGCTTCTTGCGTTAGATTACATGTTGTGCCGCAACTGCGATCACACAGTTGCGTGCTATAGAGGGCTGGTGAAAGTCTACTCGCTGGTGCGTGTTTCCCCGCTGCTTGACTCTTGTGTAGTTGGCTACTGCTTGGTAACTATACTCAGCCTGGACACTGATCCGCATACTCAGCGCTCTCTGACAGCTGTCTTGGCAAATGCAAGCGTTCTGGTTGTATATGTTAACAGGAGCCTATGTAGAAAACGCAATAGGTTTATCATATTTTGCAACATGTACGCTTGCCGCCCCACGTCGATCTGTTGCATTGTTGACTTCCACACGTCGCAAACGCCATCTGACCCTTTGCAGTATTCCCTAACAACAGCAGCTTGCCTGTTAGCCCGCTGTAACAGGTGTTCTGTCAGCATTTCTGCTGTTGACATACTTAGATCGGCCAGAGGCAGGGCACACAGGCATAAGTGACCGGCGTGGTTCACGTCGCCCAGTGTGCTAATCCGACTCCCGCGCTTTGTTGCACCCTTAGAGCAGCTGCAGTCTTGCCTCGACTGCTGTTTGCTGCTGTCATACTGCTTGTAGGGTCTATCGTTGCCCAGGAGGAGCAGCGATGTTGTTTCTGGCACAGCTGGGTGAAACGTTTCAGCAGGTTGGAGGTCAAGTCTCTAACCTGCTGACACAATACATTCCCGCTGAGCATGTGGAGCTCATCAAGATGAACCTCCCAGAAACGTTGGTGATGCCCTCGCCTGTAATGATGCTGGTGTACAGTGTTGCAGTCATCTGTGCATTAGCTGTACTGGAACAAGTCAAATACCAGCTAGGCCGCAGGGGACAAGGCAGGGTCCTGCCAGGTGCGAGTGTGGACTTGCTGGCAGAGTGTAAGCTGGGGCCCAGTAGTACAGCAGCAGTTGCAGCAGAGTCAGCAGTCGGCAGCAAGCAGTCAACCCTGCTGCACATGGGAGCATTCGTTATCTCAACAGCAGGACCACATACCTGTCACAACAGACATCAGACGTGTTTGCGGTGCCAGAACAACAGCCTAGCACGGTTTATTCGGTAGCCAGGTCATGGAACACAGCAGTCAGCAAACAGGAAGCTTGGAAGCTTCAAAGTAAGCTTTCGTGTGTTGCGTCGAGCCTGCCGAATGTCCAAACAGCAGAACCCCAGTAGCTGTGCATCCTCTCGCCCTTATTGTCAATAGTAGCTGCTTTGAATGTGTCCACCATGTTAACTCAGGTCCCTCATATACCACCCCCTTCCTGGGAGGTATAGTAGAGATGGTTCAGGACCCACATGCCTTTTGGGAGAGACAGCGTGCGTACTCATTCCCAGGCCTGTCATGGAACAGCATTGTGACCAAGTTCACAGTCATGGTCACAGATCCTGCGACCATTCGCCACGTGTTCAACCACAACAGGTTGGTAATGATGCTGCAGAGGAGGCCATGATTCCTGTGGCTCCTCAGACTGACAGCAGACAATTGTCAGCAGGAACAGACGATTGCTGTGGCAGTTGCAGCAACACTGGCAGGTGGCAACTGGGTGGCATGTATGCAGAAGCACTCAAAAGCAGGTGCATTTGTCTGCGAGTTTAGCTGCATCACTAGCACAGAGTTGCAATAAGCAGCTTAGTGTATGAGCCTGCAGCCCCTACAACCTGAACGGAACCTTTGAGCGCGATGGTGACAACTAGCCATGTAGCTCACACTGCTGATCATTCAAGGGTGTGCATGTTAACCATGTCTGCAGCAAGGATACATTGCTGTTGGACCTCCACCCGAATGCCAAGATGATCCTGGGCACTCGCAATATCGCCTTCAAGCATGGACCAGAACACAAGGTAACAAGCAGCAGTCTCAGAACGCTTGTAGTTGCCTGTAGGCAGCAGTAATCTCTTGGGCTTTGTGTGAAGTGCGTGAGTGCATTCTTCAAGCTCTGAAGGCAATGCCTTGTTGGTCACGGCACACAATGGTAATGAGCCAGGTGAGTATGAGCAGATGATAGGGGAGTGGGACAGGCCAGAATTACTTGAACCCTCATTCTCGACCTTGTCATGAACCCATCCAATGACTGGTTCAGGATCCTCATGCACTAGTGCCACCTCCATTGCCCTGTAGGCTCTGCGCAAGAGCTTTTTGGCCCTGTTCACCCGCAAGGCCTTGAGCATGTATGTACAGCAGCAGGATGCAGTGATTCGCGAGCACTTAGCCATCTGGATGGAGAAGCAGGATCAGGTCAAAGCACCAATGGAAATGAGGGAGATGATCCGCGACATGAACTGTGCAACAAGTCAGAGAGTGTTTATTGGTAGGTGCCAGTGCCAATAGATGGACATGACAGTGCCAGTAGATAGTTTGACGGGTACCAGGGTGGGTGTAGCAGTGCCTACTGCAGGACAGTCGCAATGAGTCTGCGTCATAATTGCCAGGTCATACAGGCAGCAGCCTTGGGTCTCTTAGACACCACAACACATCAGGGTTATGTGACCGCCAAGACACTGTATGTTCGATCTGGTCACTACAGGTCCCTACCTAGACGACCCCAAAGTTCAGCGTGACTTTACTGATGCTTACAATGAAATGGTGAAGGGATTCTTGACATTCCCACTCAAGTTTCCGGGAACACAAGTCTGGAGATCTATGAAGGTGTGTGAGCTTCAAGGTTTGAAACACCTCCTAGCACCTGGCAGGCGGTGGCAGCAAGAGCGAGCAATCTGCATGCGCTCTTGACGTGTTTTATAGTTGTGCCTATACCTGTGTGTTTGCAGCATTGTCTACTGTTCCCACTCGCCCTGCCGCTGCTGCCCAGGGCCCAACATTGGGCGGACAGAGCTGGACTATGTATTCATGTGTGTGGATAATCTCATTGGCAAAGGTGCTGTTACTGTCAATGTTGTTTATTGCAGAGTCGCAAGTACATCCTGAGTGTGTTGCAGCAGGCAGCCATCCGCAGCAAGGACCGCATGAAGGCGGGACAGGAACCAGCCTGTCTGTTGGACTTCTGGACACAGCAGATCATCAAGGAGTGCCAGGTCAGTGCTTGCCTTAGTTAGCATTCACATGAATGAATCAGCAGAGGCTGCTGATGCGGGCTCCTCCGGCTCAGTAGCACGGTCAGCTGCCCAAGGGGGTCCTGGAGCAGTATCTCAAGGCATCCCTGTACCCCTGTGTCCACCAGCCAGAGTGTACTTGTTGAAGTTTAGGGTACAGTGTAGTAGGCTGCAGCTTGCTATGTGGCTGTCATTCCTGCCCCAACTAGACAGCGCAAGCATACATGTCAATCACAGTGCATCTTTAAGACTGTGAGCAGTATGGTTGTGAACACCCTTTGCAACAGATGCTTCCGGTGTACTTGACCATCGAGCACAACAGAAGCGTCTATCGTGAAATGCCTGCTGTGGTTCTACCCCTCACTGTGGCATTCGTTGGGCTGTTGATAATGCAGCCACGATCCAGCTGTTGCAGCTGGGCGAGCATATCCACGCGCCCAAATCCTCTGCTGCACACTAGTTGGCACTCTTCTCCCTGTACGCCTAGCTCCTAATTGCAGGTAGAAACAGCTACATGATGCACGATTATGTCTTCCTGTGGTCCTGCAGGAAGCGGAGGATAACAACGTGCCCCCACCTCAGTACTCCACCAACATGGAGATTGCATACACTGTCATGGACTTCCTTTTCGCCTCTCAGGTAACTGCAGCTGGCTCTGTATGGGTCTGGACATGTTTGCTTGAGAACTACGCCTGGTGCAGGCTGGTGTGCGCCCCCTGTGTTTGCTGTTCACATCACCTCCCTCTGCTACTGCTTGCACAACCGGGCTGCAAAAGCAGAGCCACTGAACTACAGCAGATCCACAGCACGCAAGTGTACTGGGTTAGCAGCTAACCCAGGCAGCATATGGCAGCTGATGATTGCTGGTTGTACCCGCAGGATGCCAGTACCGCCAGCTTGTGCTGGTTAGTAGCTCTGATGTCGGACCATCCTGATGTGTTAGAGCGTGTGAGAGCAGAGCAGGCCGTAGCAAGACCAGACCTGGACGCAACTATCACTGGAGAGATGCTGGCTTCAATGCCTTACACAAGACAGGTGGGTAGCAGAGCTTGAGGGTGCTGGTGTTCAACCTGCCTTTGTTGTTTGAATTGGCAATGGCGTGCACCTTCCAATGACAGAACAAACCACTGACAGAACAAACCACTGCACGGACAGACCTGGCGGCGTCTGTTACATGTTCAGAGTGGTGTGCAGTATGTTGAAGAGCTCTTGCAAAGTGAGCTGTTTGCTGCTGTTCCTGCAACCTTCCTGTTGGCAGGTTGTGAAGGAAGTGCTGCGTTACCGTCCCCCAGCACCCATGGTCCCCCAGGTGGCCATGAAGCCCTTCCAGTTGACAGCCGACTACGTAGCACCCAAGGGGGCCTTTATCATCCCGGATATCGTGTCAGCATGCAAGCAGGGGTACACAGACGGTGACAAGTTTGACCCTGATAGGTTTAGGTGAGCTGTCGTTATGCTGTTGTGGGTGAATTGTGTGTTCTCAAGCTGTGGGGTGATTTGTATGGGCACGAGCTACTGGCAGCCACCGGGAGATACCCTGCAAGTTGCGATCGGTGTGCAAGTGCGAGTTGTTTATCTGGCGTCAGCTGCACATGCTATGGTGCCAGTACCGTCCAAGTAACAGCATGGATGATGTCGTCCAGTATCGCTTGCCATCAGCAACAAGGCTGAACACCGTGTTGCATCATCTGTCATGCAGCCCTGAGCGCAAGGAGGATGTCACGTACGCCGGCAACTACCTGGTGTTTGGCCATGGGCCTCACTACTGTGTTGGCAAGGAGTACGCTAACAACCACTTGATTGCCTTCCTGGCTATCCTCTCAACAACACTTGACTGGACCCGCACTAGGTATGTCACCAGCCACCAGCTTGCATAGTTTTGAGCATGCACTGGGGTGGGGTGGTTCGGAGTTCTGTGCTGATGCGGGGTGACGTGCATGGGCATACCCTCTGGCTGCAGGGCATAGTGTAGCCAGTAGCTGTTCTCCTAGTACTGTTGCTGGTTTGCCTCGCAGCGGGGTGCTTCCACGCCATGCACGGCAGTGACGCTTGTGGCTCAGGGACTCAACCAGTCATATTGTTACTGCTCTCATCAACAGGACTAAGGACAGTGACTGGATCAAGTACCTGCCAACTATCTATCCCTATGACACGATCTTCACCTTCAAGTGGAAGGACCAACAAGCAGCACAGAAGAGGGGCACCAGGCGCCAGTGGGCTTAAGCAGCACCCCCTTCAGCGGGGGCCCTCAACTGTAGGGTATAGTTTGGCCGACCAGGGAGTTGACCAGGCAGGGTAGGATGGTGGCAAAAGGGCGGGGATACAGCAACTACTCCAGCTCAGTTTGCTGGGCTTGTCTCAGGCAGACAGCAAAGCTACCGGCCTCTGGTGCTTTGCAGCACAGAGGCATGAGGCCTGCCTACAGCAAGGGCAGAGGGCAGCATCCACCTGGTGCAGAGTGCTCGACACAGCTTGAAAGCTATGGTTTTGCCATTGACAGGCTGACGGTTGCTGGACAGATGCAGCCAGGGGCTGCAGCGAAGGTGGTCTTGGGTTCTTGCTGCATTCGGGTGTGCGTGCATATCTGGATGGGCTGTGTGGTTGTTTATTTTGGATTAGCAGAGAGGATGATGCATGACCAGCTGCGCCAGCAGCTTATTGGGGAGCTCAAGTGGGTTTGTGTAGCTTTCGGGGTTGCCTCAGGTGCCAATCATGCAGGAATGGTGCTGGTCACCCTGCTATCTGTCTCTCGGGTTTTTTTGGGGTTAGGCTGCGATCTGTGCAGGGGTTTTACTGTGTTTGCGTGTTTCCCGTGCGTCCCTGGCAGCTGCTTTGTCCAGAATGTTGCAAAGTGCCTAGTCATGTTGTGCGCATCAGATGTTGGTTTATGGCCTGATTCCAAGGTTAGTAGCATGTGCCACAGCTGGCACTAGGCAAATGAGTAGAGGTTTTAGTCGGGTAATGGGGCTGCAATCGCTAGCTGCCTAAGGTCTGCTTCATTTTGGTTTAGTGCATCAGACAAGGTGCTGTGGCTCCTGTGGAGCACTCTTGTTTTGCAGTTTGGTGTACGAGCTTAGATATGCTGGCTACCTGTTCATCCCCACAACAAGGGCCCAAGTCATGTGCAAGTGTGCGGCTTATGGTGTGTGCTTAGCTTCAGCATAGCGTTAGGTGTGTTGCTTGGTCAAATAGTGGGTACAGGTCTACACAGCCTTAGGCGGCATACGATGAGATGCTTGAGGATCTCCGGCAATCTGCACAAATGCCCTTGGTCCTTTCATCTTTCCATGATTGGTTGTTTCTATTGAGGTGTGGCAGACAGGAAGTGTGAAATGGTGTCAAATTGCTCGACTCAGTGGTCACTAAGGTGTGTGAGCTTGTGCCAGAAAGCAGCATGCAGCATACAAATGCAGGTTGCAGCAAAGACAGCGGGCTCATCTGTGTGGGCGTTGGTTGCTGTCTGTTCTGCCTTTGATTTAAGAAGATTGTCAACTTGCAGCCTGGACACAAGTTGTGCATAGCAACTGCAGTCATGCACACGGAGATTCTAAGAAGAGTTGGTGTGGCCCCAAGTGATAAGATGTGCACTAGACAGGGGTGTGTTGCAGAAGGCCTATAGAGTACACTAGCAGTAGCACGCAGTGACAAGTGCCAGCATACTGGCATGCTCTTGTGCTGGCCACTGTTTCGCATAGCGCTTCCGGACCATGGTGCATCATGGTTGCTGTGGTATGCAGTGCTATTGCAGCGCGTGGCCGCTGTCATTACTCACTTGAGCAGGTAATTAGTTGCTAGGTAGACGCTTGTGGTTGGTGCGCATGCCGTACAGTACATGTGTCATGTAGGCTGCTGCAGGCAAGCAGTCAAGGCATCTAGGGTAGGAATGACTTATGTACTCCAGCAGAGTCTCAGTCCGGCACCACTTGCTCTTGGTTGCATTGCATGAAGAGTGAATGACTGGCCATACTGGTGTGCATCCCAGCCCGCTGGCAATGGATCCAACAAGCAACTTGCCATATCCACTGACTGGCACTTTATTTCTGCTTGTAATGGTTGTCAGCTGTGCTGGTGCTGCCTTTGCAACATGTGATGTTCAAATATGTTGGTGGTGTTCGTGTGGGCATCCGATGCCTGAGTCCGGCTGCAGCAGTTGCGGCAGTGGTCAGCCTCAAGGACTAGCAGCAGGCACTCATCGCACAGTACTCTGTTTGCAGGGGTCAGTAGTGGGGGGTTGTGGACCTGATGTAACTGGGTCAGTGACGTTTTACACTGCTGCAGCAATGACTGCACTGGTAAAGCAAACATTGGTTGTGCCATAGGGGATTTGGACTCGTCCGACATCTTATAGCGTCACATTCTTTGCCAGCATGGAGTATTGCCGCTGGTCCGCAACCAGCACAGCAGCACTAACGCTGGCAGCTGGAGTGTCTTCTGCAATGAATTGGGTCCGTGTCAGGTACGCTTACAGTGTCACACTGTTTGAGTTGTCAACAGTCTCAGTGCGCCAACATGAATTGTTTGATGCCCCCATGCCATGGGTCTGAGACAAATACCTCACCACACACCTGTTGCATGCATGCCATATGGCTCAATACTATGGCTCAATACTATGCCATATGGCTCAATACTTTCACACACTCATGCAAGAGGCTCAACTCAACTCTGACACAGGGCTGACTGAGAGCTGCACTGGTGCTACAGCACAGAGACTCACAGAACAGCCAGACCAGGCAGCGTTTGAGACTGGGCTCAACGGGACTTTGTTCAACCATTACCAGGCTTTGCAGTTTGAGGACAGCCACCGATGCTCAGTTGCCAAGAAATATTATCAATTGAAAGAACCAGGCAATGCGACCTTAGAGTGTTGGTTGTATATTCAGGGGTATATATATGCCTGCGTTCAAACCACTGTGACACTGTGGCACAGCATGCAGTGCATCAACTGGACACTGACCATACTTGGTAGTTGGTTGTGCTGGCCGACAGCTGGCAGCACACCACGTTGAGGAGCACAGGATGCACGCTAACAAGTCGCAACAGGCCTACAACCACAACTATGGCAGCACAGAGGCTGTGCTATCACTGTAAGTAACTCTTGAGCCGCAGGCAGCCCCAACATACCCACACAGCCGATTTGCTGTGCCCAGCTTGAAACCACGTTCAGAAACACCCAAGTAACACAGCCCATGTGCCCATTCAGCTTCCAGAGCCAAGGGTCCCACAACTCCAGTTAAAAAGCCATTCCTTCTACACCACCCTGTATGTGAGCGCTGTGAGGTACTCTCCCTCTGGATATGCCGGATGTAAGGGATGGTCAGGAGCTGCCCCTGACTTTGCCAATAGCGTCACCTGCAATCGCACAAACACACCAGACTGACATCTGAGAAGTGTTCATCCACTACCATAAGTCAGCAATGGTCTGTAGTTGGTTATTTGCTGTGAGGGACAGGGTTGTGAGTGGCAACACAACACTAATTGTATCTGTGCCGTAAGAGGATCAATTCGCGTGCTTCACTTGCAACAGTTGCAAGTGGTTCACTACAACTCTTTCAATACAAGTTACCAGTGCTCAAGCAACAGGTGACACCAATTTGGTACTATTATACCTATAGCAGCAATGCACCTCCATGTGCAGCTGCTGACATACAAACATGCAAGTCTTGAATCCCTAGATCCATGGCACTTGGGTCAGTGGCGCTATCCATGAAGTATCCCAAACAGGACCTACCTGTCTCTCTGCTTCTCCAGCTGCTTCCTGCACAATCTTGCCCAGGCCTCCACTTTGTGTCATTGCACCTGAGCAACTGCAAGTCATCAAGATACCTCCAGACCTCACCACACCAAGGGCTAACGCGTTGAGCTTCTTGTACTTGTAAGCAGCACGACCCAGGGTGGACCTGCAAACAGGATAGATTGAAAGACATGCGTCATTTATAAGACATTTGGGTGTGCCAGCTGGTGTGTAGGCCGCCTCCAACGCGGGCATCTTCCATGGGGCCCAAATCTCGCCTCCATCTACATGGAGCCCCCAATGTTAATACCCCTAGGGGAAATGCCATGGCAACAAGGCTGGAAACTTCAGGGCTTTGACTGCCAATCTGCTGAGTTGATAGGACCAGGAGTAGAACCAGAAAACCTGTAGTTTAGTTAGTAACATGTTGAAATGTGCAAGGAAGGTTCTTGGGGCGACATGGGGTTTCTTCTGGACTGCTCTTGCTCTTTGCAAACAGAAGGGGGCGGGGTGCCAGCTAGACCAGCTGACTGAGCCCCAGCAACTGCATCCGTAGTCAACAGACCTGGTGTTTTTCTAGTGGGATTGATAACGGTTCTCTGGTGACAATGTCAATCGGTCAGTGAAGATCCTCATAAGCACAAGAGGAAGGGTGTTTGCATATTGTGCAATCACAAGACAACAAAAGCAAAGCAAGGTTTGTCAGCAGCTGCAACAGCTCTTGAAAGAGCAATGTATACCAGAAAACAATTCATCAGCTGCCCTGCTGGCCTACTTCAGGTTCACCGCCCCACTTACTTGTTTGGCGCCAGCTTTGGCGGGTCCAGTATGACGATGTCAAACGCTTCACCGGCTTCAAGAGCAGCACGCAGGAATGTTGACACATCATCACGAACAAATGCACACCTACAGGGGAAGAGCAAACACAGTCATGCAACACAGTGTCCGTGTTGGATACAGCCTTCTGAAGGTCCCCCGCAAGCAAGCTGGTGCCATCCTTGCCTACTGGCTGGATGGAGCAATCACCAAAACACAAAAACAGCAGTCGCTGCATACGGAATGTCTCAAGCACTTGAGCATCAGCAGTGTTCATGGTACAGCCGGTGCGTGTGGGTCATGCTTCAGTTGGTTGCATCATGCCAGACCTATCATCTGTGACGCACCTATCACTCAAGCCATTGAGTTTTGCATTAGCGGTAGCCAATTCCACAGCTGTTGCACTTGAATCAACTCCAGTCACAGCAGCAGCACCAGCAGCAGCAGCCATCAAACCAAACCCTCCAGAATAACAGCACAGATCCAGTACCGTCTTGCCAGCTGCCAGGCCAGCAACAAAGCTGCGGTTCTGCCGCTGGTCGGCGTAAAACCCTGTTTTCTGGCCGGCAGGGTCCGCCAAGAATGTCAAACCTGCTTCTTTTACTTGTATGGTGTTGTCTAATAGGGATTTGCTGCTGCTGCTGCTGCTGCTGCTGCGAGACTTCTGGGCCCCAGCTGAAACTTCACGGTCAGATTCACTGTCAGCTGGCTGTGAAGTTGACTGTGAACTTGAGGCTTCTTCGTGTGAAGACAGGGGTGAAGTGTCTTGCATGCTGCTAGCTGACTCAGCAGGTATCTCAATGCCTTCTTCCTGCAATAATGAATAAATGAACAAATCTTCTATGCATGTTGTGTTTTACTTTCAGAATCATGAACACCTTGGTCGCATGGTGTGTTACCCTTGACACCTGCGTACATCAAGGGAGGGGTACGTGTGCGACTAAGTGTACGCCTCCATGCACCCTGACGGCCACTTCCGCCCCTAAGAGGTAGGAGTGTTGGTCGCTTACAGACCAGTAGCTAAGGCTGTGAGCAGCTGGCATCAGCAAACCTACCTTCAAAATCCCTGCTGCTGGTCTCGAAACAACATGTTTGCATTGGGTGTGTCGCTTCAGTGCTGCTGTTATCTCTTCCTGATACCGCTCCGACCAAGCTGCACACGACTGCACGCATGCAGGAAAAAGAAGACAACAGTTGCCATACCATGTGTGCAGACACACTGCCAGGTGGTCACATGTTAACCAGAACAAAGTGGCAGCACGTAGCACACAATAGCCACGGCTACTACTTAATGCGCCTTGCATGAGTGCGATGCTTCCAGCTAACATCCTCAGCAGGCAGACAATGTGTGATTCGGTGGACCAGGGTTTAGGGTAGCTGCATGCGGCGCTCTGACTCAGCCAGCATGACAACGGCGGTGCTGGCAGTCAGCACAAATCTGCTGGATCTGCTGGTACATCTGCGTCTAAGGCTGGTTGAGTTACAAGTTGTTACATGGCATATGCATTGTGGTATCACCAAGCAGAAGCAACAAACCGGGCTGGGGGGCATGCATTTGCAGCTCTGATCAGCTCTTGATCTCACACAAATCCCCTTCAAGCCCGAAGGCTTTCCATACGACTGTAACAGATTCACGCATCCACACATCCACACACCCACACACCTGAACCACGATGGTATCTCCCAGCATGTCAGCAACGACACCCGACAGCCTGTCACCTTCGCTGTTGATCAACCTCGCCACATTAGTGCTGTCACTGGGCAGACCTAATGCTGCACGCAGGCCAACAGCTTGGCTGATCCTTAGGTCCAGCAGTGCAGGGATATCCAAGACTGCTGAATCATCTGCAAGAGCTTCTGATTCCATTTGCATGATCCTGTGGACAAGCAGGGGCCACAAACAAGCTCAAGGGGAAAGGCAGATAAGAATTGGCTGGCCGGGGTGCCTTGATGACTGACCCAACCCATGTAGACTTTGGTTTGGTTTGTTACATGGAAGAGCTACCTCGCTCATGAAGCCATGCTACAGAGCCACCCCTGTTGCAAAATAGGGTTTAGGGTTTAGATTTAGTGCGTAAGGCCAGTGCCTCATAGGCAAACAGACGAGCTGGCATAACACAGATACTGTATAGCCTTTCCATTGTAGAGATCGACTGGTTCGACCCCTGTGAAAGCAAACATCTCCTTTTCCCACAGAAGCTTTTGCTACACGCACCTGACCCTGAACATTGACACCGGGTTGTAAACGCCCCATGCAAGGGGCACAAGGTTATGATCAGCTAGGACAACTACATCACCTGCTGCTGGTGGTGGCCGCCCAATGACACAGTCAACTGCACCGCTATACACCTGACAAACACGGCAGCAGCAGCAGCAGCTGGGATAGTTGACAACAACGGCATTGACGAGAGCAGTTGCTGCACATACCATAGCAGTAGCGGCGGAAGAGTGCTTGATAGCATGAAACTCGCTGTATGCACCTGTGCATAGCGTAATACATCAGCAACTCTAACAGTGCGATGCCAGCTGCTACCCAGCAGGCCAGCACATACCAGTAGGTGATGGATAGACTGTCCACCTTACTGCTGCATGTGCTGCTTCTGCTATTCCCATTTGTATGTTGATCGCAGCAGTATAAGCTGTCGTTGGCATAGACTGCTGTGTTATCTAGAGCACCATACAATGCCAGCAGATATATCACACCCTCAGGAGCCAGGTCAGCTTACCATTGGAGATCCAGACTCAAACAGTCTGGCTTTGCCCTGTTTGAGAACTACTATTGCTACGCCTGGCTTCCCCTGTGCTACTCGCCCTACAGCAGTATCACCTTTCAGCTGTGTTGCACCTTTGCTATTTGCCTTGCTACTGCTACTGCTTTTGCTGTCTCTCCGCTGCTTACTGCTGCTATTGCTGCTGCTGCTCATGCTGCGAGTTTGTTGAGATCCTGCTGTCCCTTGCTGCTGCTGTTTGAGCCAGCTGCCGGCAGTCTGCTGCTGCAGAGGCTGCCTGTTCTGCTGCTGCTGTGGCTGCTGTACGTTGTCGATCATGTGGTCGTGCTGGTGGTCAGCTATGATGTGCTCGGCTATGTCATGAGAATCAAGTGCAAGCTTATTTGCGGCTTCTTGAGCAATTTCGTCAATGCTCTCTGACGGTGGTTCTGTTGTGTCGAGCTCTGCGAGGTCGTACTCGTCGGAGTCGAAAACGCGGCTGCGATGGTGGGGTTCTGCCGGGACTTTGACTGTGATTTGGCCATGTGATGCGGCCATCTCTGCTAGGAGCTTGCTGCGAAGCATACTCATTGCTTCTGTGTCATTCAGCAGCGCATCTACAGCAAGAGAATGGAACAAGAGCCGCTAGAAGCTGGATGCATAGTGCAGTAACGCTGCTGGCGGGATCAGGCAATCCTATCGGCGAGGAGCATTCCCATCAGATGCAATCCTTGCAGGCTGTGTATGAATGCACCACCAGAAGCTGACTGCAAGCCCACAACAGGAGTCCAGTAGCATCGCTGACCAATCAAGACCTATCGCTTGATCGTTTAAACATGCTTAGCGCACCTATATCCAGCTCGCCCATGAGCTCTGTAGTGCTGTCCAAATCCACTTCCTCTTGCTGCTCATGCTTGCGGGTTTTCTTGCTTTTGGCAGCTGCAACCCAGCTAGGCGTCCCATTGGAATACGCAGACTTCCTGCTAGCAATATGCAGCCAGTACTGGCTGGGCAACAGCCTTGGCAGCCTCAGCGGGACCAAGCCACAGGTCGAGTGGCGTGCGACCGCCATCAGGCCAACAGCACGCCTGATGCCGAGAGACATGTTGGTTATACCACTTAGATGTTTATCTCAAGCGTGTGTTTTGGTGCGGGATTGCTACGAAGCCTGTCCTAGGCAAAATCCGGTGACTGTGCCGGAGCTGTTCCGTGGCTGTCTGCCGGCAGTACGGCAGCCGTGCAACAGTAATCACACCTGCGCCGGGAGGCAGTAGACAGACAACCAAATACAACAATAACACAGCCCTGGCCAGCTTTAGGGTTGTGGGACTAGCAGTTCTTTCCTGTCTCTGCCTGCCTAACTGTTATGATGGTCTCGGAACAGCTCAAGTAGTCATTTACAGACTGTATACACCATTTCTGACTGGCCTTGAAGGGCATCAAGGTAGCACTACTGCAGTACTGCGTCAAGCCTGGCTCAGCATACCTAGCAGGGCAAAAGGTTTCCAGACGACCCCCAAGTGGCTAACGGTACACCTCAACATATACAAGTGGTCTGTCTTGGTTAGCTGTGCCGATCATACCCATCCGCTTCTGTTGCTGCACCAAGCTGAAGCCAAACCGGCACAACTTGAACTGAGGAGAGACTCCCCCCATGTTCAAGCCAGCAAGGGTGATCAGGGTATCAACAGATGCCGTATCCAGACCCGCGGTGTTATCGGCACCGTGCTGTTGGTTCGCTCCGCTGATTGCAATTTGAGCTCGCTTCACCGTGGTGTACTCAAGCCTGCTGCTTGTGAAACGTTAACACGTTCTGTCGTCTTTGTTACCTGAAGCCTGTAGCAGCTCCTGTAATCAAGGACAGGTGGCACCATGGTTCCAAGGCTTACAGCCCCTGCTGCCACCGGCAAGACAGCCATTGGATTCCATCAGCTTAAAAACACACAGAATATTGTATTGCGTATGTGCTCAGCACGTGCGAGGCCGGTTGTCGGCCATCTGCGCAGCAGCAACAGCAGTAACCCACAGACAGCAACCACATCAGCCAATGCAATCACGGAAGAAGAGCGGTTCCACAAAGCCTTTGCTGCGGCGTACACAATGAGTCAGCTGTACGTCAAAAACAGACCAGAAGCCGTGCCATTGACAGGTATATACAAACTGACTGCAGCAGCAACACTAAACAATATAGGGTGCAATGCTGCACCCTATAGCAGGGAAAACCATGCACGCATGCAGCTGGTGAAGAAATTAGAAGTACCCTATGTTAGCTGATGATCCACGGACAGCTTGCCTATCATCCCACATCACTTCTCTGTGCCTAAGCTGGCAAAGCAGTTGGTCGAGCGCATCATGTGGCTGAGTGACCTGCCAGCAACCCTAGCTGCAACCTCTGTGCTAGTTTTGCATCTTTCATTTGTTGGTAAATTGGCTGCTGTTACAGAGTGGGAGGCACGAAGGAAAAAGCGAGACTTGGAGGATATCATGCAGGTAGCTTGCCACTCACAGAGACACGAACAGTAGTGTGTAGCAGTTTATGCAGCAGTCCGGGATGCTTCAAACATGTTGCTTTCCTGCTATGTCAGATTATGCGTGAGCAGCGCTATAATAGCGCGATCAATGCACTTGCAGATAGAGTGTATTGCAAGTAATGTGTTGCAGACAGCAAATAGCATATGCCAGCTGCCCAGCATTCACCAGAAGCTTTGGGAGCCGCAGAACAGGCGCACAGCACCAACACTGCTTGATGTCAACCGTAGCAGCAGCAGTAGCAATCACCACAGCCAGCATACTTGGAACTTGGCAGAGAGGGCTACAGACTGGTCGCACTCACCATGCCACACACATTGGCAAGATGGGGTGGTTCTTGCTACGCGTCCGTTTTATTTGATTCAGCTGCACACAGACACAGATGCCGCAGCAGCAGGCCAGCGCCAGCGCTCCCAGTATCGGAGAGACGGCAGCCATATAATCACCATCAGAAAGGTCCTTGCAGCCAAGCAATGACTCAGCAGGTGCAACTGTGCCGCTGGCAAAAGAGGAGCTCGCCTGGCCACAGCGTTCACTGCTATTAAATGATAGTAGCTCAGCATGAGAGGCCAAAACAACCCTGTGCACCTCTCTGCAGTGTGTCATGGATCAAGGTCGCCTGGCATAGTTGATTCAGCTGTTTGCAAAGCTTATTCAGGGGCTTGATGTGTTGAACACAAACTTTTTGCGCAGGCAGCTAAGCGGAGAGGCAAGGATCCAGCCAAGGTCAAGGCAAACCTTGAGCAGTTGGAGACTATCCTACCAAACCTGATTGACCTCAACAAGATGAAAGCAGCCGATTGGGTGAGTTGCTGTTCAGTCATTTGTGCTGTGAAAGAACACATGTATGAGGTATGCTGTCTATTCAGCCACATGAGTTAGAAAGTAACATTGTGCAGCTCATTCCTACTGCTGAGCTGGCATGTAGTTGTGCAATCTCTTGCTGGGGCCATCAGCTCCTGTACCCTGGACCTGAATGCATCACACAGCACTAAGATTTGCATTCACTGACTGGCAGCCGACTGTACTGGGTTACTTTGAGTGACTTGACAACACCGGTGTGTGCGAAAGTGTGTACATTGCCATGTTCCTGGGGTTACCACTGGTGGGTTTAGGGTTTAGGGTTTGGAGGCCTGACAGTTTCAGCTGTTGGTCTGTGTCTGTTGCAGGTTCTGTTATCTGAGGATGTCCAAGGTGCCGCCAACAAGCTGATCATCCTCAAAACCCAGTTCCCCACAGCTGATGTGTTCAGTATCATGGCAAAGCGACCAAAGACACTACTACAAACTGAGCAACGGATAGAGGAGAATGCACAACAGGTACTTGTTCCCAAGTGTCTGTTGCTGTGTGGTGCCGATAGACTGTGTACTGTGCACTTGTCGCTATCACCTGCCAAGCGGGTTTTTCTGTTTTAATGCAAGTTCACTAGTAGCGCAGCTTTGGCAGCCCACTATAAGCACTACGAGGGTCAATCAAAGCTGTCCTGGCTGTTCAGTCATCGAGGACGTAACACTGACAGCTGCAACAACCCAGTAGCACAGAGAAATCACTGAAAAGCTGTTGGCAACTCATGGCATTGTCCAATGTGGCACTAATCACTCCACAAGCATTCAAAGGTGGATGGCTGCTCAACCTGCACGCAACCAGACTAGGGCTATGCTGAGCTGCTGCTTGGACAAACAATGACAGCCGACAGCGCTCGACAGCTCAAGTCAAGGGTGACAGATCGCAACAGATCGCGTCGGTCTGTATCAAGGGGCGAACAAGGCACCAGTGCGCGGGCTCAAGCTGATCCGGTGCTCTTGTACCCTGTTGTCACCTGGGTGTACAGCATATCGTCCGTATCGACATCTAGCTAGTGCTGTGCTGATGCGGGCATGCCAAGTCAAGGCACCTTTTGACTAAGCAGACAACATAGATCTAGATGCAATTCCATATAATGCCAGATCCAGGGTTGATGCAGAGTTCATCAGGGCACCCTGAGCCTGTTCACGATCTCACTGTCTACAGCACAATGCATCACACTATGCTATTTTGTGCATCCATGATGTGGTGTTATTGCTGTGTCAGGTCAAGGCGCTGCTGTCTCGAGCAGACAACATTGATGCTATCATTCAAGCAGTGCCAGAGCTCAGTGATCCTGCAACTCTCAGCAGAAGCTTGGGCTACCTAGCATCGTACTTCCCTGGTCAAGACCCTGTAGCGCTGTTACAAGAGAACCCGACAATCCTTCTAAACCTTGGAGAGAGCAATGTAGAAGACTCTGCAGAGGTAGGCTGAGTGACAGGCCTACATCGCAACGTACCATATTGACAACTGAAAGCATGATGTTGTGGTAGCAAGCGACTTGAGGGTGATGCGTGGCAGCTTCTACTGGATAGATCAATCTTCTTCACAAGTGATGCTTGCTGTTGATTGCATTTTGGATAGCCAATGCGGTGCACCTGCGCTGGTGTTAGGGTGTAGGCCACATACAGACAGAAGTGCTGTGGAAAAATTAATTCACAGCCCAGCACAGGTTATGCTTCTGTTTATGGTGACTTCGTACAAAGTAAGTGTTGCTTGTGAGTCGTATTGCTGGCAGCATGGGCCACGTTAGTCCGAGTATCCATCCTGCTCAGTCTACTTCCTCCAGCCCATCATCATTGAGCATCTGTGGCTGTCTTTGCTGCCTATGATGCAGTATGGAGAGATGACCACCAAAGACTGACTCGCTAATAACAGCCATCACCCTGTGTCACTGGGCAACACCATCGTCATAAGACTTTACTCCTTGACCAAGAAGATGACGTGGCATCACACCACCACCAACAAACACTCTCTGGGCCTTAGCACTGCATATTGGTCCATGCAGATGCTGAAACGGTCGCAGAATCCTAACAAACTCTGGGATGAACCTGGGACGAGTCTGGTGTTATGTCTGTGTACACTGTACATGTACCTTTTGTTTTATACCTTCCTTGAAGGTTGGTCGCATGCACCGGCCATGTTACAACATGGCAATTCAACCCGGCAGACTGCAGAGCCAGGTGTGGATCTCGTATCCGTGTCCACCAAGTGCATGCAATTTGCTCCAAATATATCCATTGTATGTGTGGTGACAACTTGTTCACACCTGGCTCATTGAATGCCTATTGCCTGCAGTGCAGATGACACGCACGCAAAAGCATCACCTGCAATTAGGGTGCTGTTCCGCTGTGCCCAACTTTGAACTGTTTATTCCGGGAAGTAGGGCTGTGTCGCTTTGGTGAGTGATCCCGCACACAGCTAGATAAGGTCGTGTTCACATCATTAACTAAGCAACTATGAACAGAAGGGCTGCGAGATCATCGTATGGCACTGTCAGTAATGACAAAGTTGCCTTCAAGAACACGTTGTTGTATGACAGTGAATCACACCAGGCTGCTAGCCGCTGTGAACAACACACCAGCAGTGACTGTGCTGTGGTATGAAAAGCAGGCAGCCATGAGCATATGCCTGCTTGATACAACCATATCATACTAGCTCCAGAACAACCTTACTAACATTGTGCAGAGTGCCGCTCTGGTGACAATGTGACAGACAGCATAAAAATGACATTCACAGCAGAAACAGCCATATGAATGAATCAGCAAAGAACACATAAGTTCACGCCAATCAGCACTGCAGAGCAGTGGCACCAGCAGCTTTGCAAAATTGTACAAACAGGAAAAAACATGGAAGCCTTGTGGATGCCATCCTGTGGGGCAACACGAATAAATTCCCATATAGCAACCAAGAAAACCTTGAACAATGCTTCTGCACACTGTCACCAACAACAACCTAAGCTCGTTGAGCGGATCATCACGAAAAACAGCTCTCAAGTCGAAAAGAAAGAGAGCAATTGAAGAACAAAAGAACCCAGGCAGGTAAACGTAAGTCACCGGGCCCAGAATGTGAACCTTGGGGCACCTGTACCAGGAACAGTGGTCGAAAAATCGTAAGCGAACTTGCATTTTCTGAGTAACGCCGCTATTGTGTCAGCATTGGCCCGATGGTTTGCCACGAAAAAGTTCGCCCAACCCATGATCTCAATACCTGTCAGATACTCCTTGGTAGATTCACACCTCGTGTCCCGATCAAGTGTTTTGAACATCCCGGTCTCATGTGACGCACCCTCTTGCTCCGGAACCCGCATGGTTACTTGACCGCATTTGAGGATGTTCTCTGCCATATGTTTGACGCTTTGAGCGTACTTGTAGTCGTCACTGAAAATGACGCAGTTCGGCGACGAACCGCGGATGGCCGGATGGGTGTTGACCAGCCGCTGCATACCTTCCGCCATCGGATATTGCTTGGTCACGGGGTCCACATATCTGCCGAGCTCTGTAGCTTTGTCCCCGCCTCGCGCGTGGATGGCGATGACGGGCCGCTGCCGGCTCTGCAATTGCTGCTTCAGCGCATCAGCCCGGGCCTGTACTTCCGGCGCGAGATGCCACCAGTCGCGCACCATCGGACACATTGCTTGAAACATCGCATCCATGAGCAAATGCCGCTGCAGACCAAGCTGTAGGCTGGACACTGGCGCCTGGTCCTGGTGTTTGTTCTCGGAGATCATTCCGCCTAGCGTGCTGTTGAGGAAGCTATGCGTGAGCTCCACATATTTGAAGAACTTCCACTTTACGCAACCCTCTGGTGGTGGCCCGGTCTGTATTATGCGGCCGCCTGGTTGAAAGAAGTCTAGATAAGACTTGCTGGCACCGTTTGCACATTGGTAGCTTGAAAACCCATGGTTGTAATAGATGCTGATGTCGGGTCGTAGCTGCTTCAGGATTGCTGCTGTCCAAAGAATCTGATTGAATGTGCTACCGATGCCCCTGCAGTCGTCAGCAACACAGAGCTCAACTGGCACTTGCTGCTGAAAATGCACTGCATGTTTCAAACCGGCGGCTGCTAAAGGGCGCTGTTGCCTGTTATCAGCAGCTGGACCGGTCCTGTCAGATCAACAAGAGCAACTTGCCAGACGATCACATGCATGTGCTTGTTTTGAAGAGACCGCTCCTGCGTAATGATGCTCATTGTAATGCTTCATCTTGGACCTGCCAGCTATACATTATGCAACACAGGTTGCTGCTGTCACTGCTACAGGTAGAACACTGCCCTTGGCTGTGCATGCAAACGATGTCTGTGCTTTTCCTCACAAACCCCGGTAGAAAGCAGACGCCGCTATGGCACAAGACATCAGTCCCAATTGCATGCGTCTAAACAGCGATGCTGCCTTTGCTCACCATTTACCTCCTCTAAGCAGAACACATTCTGGTATCTCCAGCCCTGAATCAACGCCATGCAGCCAAGGTGCCAATGGAGTGTGCGTGTCTGCGGTTGTGCTGGTCGTCCCAGAAGTTGTAAGCCCATCGTTGGGAAGTCGAGCACATCTGATGGTGACACACAGACAAGCCAGTACAGCTGCAAGAATCAGTGCATGACCGGAAGCACGCCTGCTGCTGCTCGGCATCCAAATGGATCGTCTCTTAAGTTAAAACTTATACATCAGTGAAACAGCGGACGAGCAGATGGCGAGCATCACTGACAGAAGCTCTCACTGCTGCTCCCAGAGCAGTGATTCCGCGGCCTGGCGTCACAGAGCATTCGACCACGGAAACGAGGCAGCATCCATTCTAATAATATTGATCAGAATTTAGCGCTGGAAATCTGTACACTCTCCGCCACGCCTCGGCGGTACTGTTGCTTGGCTACGGTGCGGCTAGGTACTATGCTGACTCTGCAGAATGTATCACATCCTCATTATATCAACGTTGTAGGACTCTTACGCTAGCAGTGTACCCCAAGCATGAAGGCGCCGGGTGAAGGCGCGCAGAAGTAACCAGTAACCGCAGCCACACCGCTTGCTGTATGCTCCACTGTCCTAGTAACCAATTACAACGCGTCTTACTGCTGGTTGCTGCAGGTAGCCCGTTGTTGATCTCCGGGGCCGTGCATATGCGGTACAGATTTCCGCGGGCATGCAAGCGCGCTCATGATCAGCAGCACCTGCGCTTGCCTACAGCAGCACCTGACAAACTTTGTCGTTGTAGACAATAATGCATCAAATGAACGGCTCCTGCATCATCCGCATGCACCCACTATGGAATGGCGCTGTGCAAGCTGCTGCCTTGATGCTGACCTGAGCTCCGGAGTCACATCGTTGGGCTGGGATCCCGAGTCACATCGTTGTCCTATGTAGCATTGATTGCGACAACCCGTAGTACGGTACACACAATACCTTCAGCAATAGAAAAACACTCACATGAATACAGACCCATTCAGGCGACCAGGCTCACGAGGGAGCCCCTGAGGGACTAGTCAAGACTGCTGCTGGTAGGGAGCTATACCACCCATTCGTGCTGTTGTAACACCAACTGGCCCAGCAGCTGTTAGGCAGGCCCAGCAGTTTGTCATTCAGAGTTTCAGACAGGTAAACTGGTGGTGCAGGCGATGGTTTTGAAGTGTCAGCGTCAGAGCCTGTCAGAGCTTTGTCATGCGCAGCCCAAGACTCTTTCGATTGGTGTACCCCATGCATGGCACGACAGCTCTTGCCAGCGCATCTATCTTGTTTGCATTGGCTCAGTCTCTTTTACAGCTGTTTCTGTAGCAGTAGATGCAAGCGACTGCAGCGCATACTGGAATCTGTTGCACAAAGCATGACCAGTTGTCCGGGTAGCCTACCCTGAGGCATTGAGCAATGACAAGCTGATGGGAATATGGCACAGCCACCACGTCAGCTCAGCTTGCTCTGTCCAGAGAGGTAATCGAAGACCAAGTGAAGTTGCAGTCAAACCAGTCTGTTTGACCATGTACAGAAAGTAAACATGTCAATACCACCACTCAGGCTGCATGTGTGGTTGTGGCCGCCTCTGCTGTTGTATGCCATCTGGCAGTGGCGCTGCATTCCAGTGCTGGAGCTGCCAGCTCCAACACCACTTCAGTGCCAGCTCAACTGCATACAGCGGCAACCAGGCACTGGTCCCCACTGTGCCATGGCCATTTTTGAAGACAGTTTGCCGTACACCCCTGACTCCAATATGGTGTATGGACCAGAATTCACCCTACAAGTGAACACA
The DNA here is from genome assembly GCA_002588565.1 of Coelastrella sp. UTEX B 3026. Taxonomy (NCBI): domain Eukaryota; kingdom Viridiplantae; phylum Chlorophyta; class Chlorophyceae; order Sphaeropleales; family Scenedesmaceae; genus Coelastrella; species Coelastrella sp. UTEX B 3026. The sequence continues at coordinate 67,237 of NSMO01000005.1, forward strand.
GGCACAACTGTGCGGGTCATAAGAGCAAACCAGGAGTTTCTGCTCTAGCGCAGTGAAGTGAGATCTGGCTCGCGCAGCATGGAGTGCAACTGATACCAAGTTCAAGCCATGCTTGCACATCAGGCAAATAGGCCCTTACTAAAGTGGCCGCCAAAGAAACCAGCCAGTGGTCCTCCCACCGTGCTCAACCGCCTGACGGACTCATGGTGCAGAGGTCCTTCATATGCTGATGGCCTAGGATTACTGCTGTTATGCTGTGCTCCCGTCATGTATGGTCCAATGTTTGCCGACCGCCGTCACGCAGGTCAGCACCGAGGCGCGGGGCTTGCATATAGCTGATGTGGCGTTCAATGTATAGCCGCTAGAGCGGCTCTGTACAACTTGACCCTGCTGGCGGCACTAGCCTGCCGGGCAGGTGTATGGGCACTTCAGCCAGCACTACCTGCCTTAGGCCTGGCTGCCTGCATTTGCACATTTGCTGCTCAGCCATCGCCAAACCGCCCTTGTACAGCTCCAATTCAGCCAGCGCAGCGTACTGACGGTCTAGACCTTGCGGTACTCATTGAACGAGCAGCAATCAGGCGTGCATGAAAGCCACATGCCAGTGTCAGAGAGGGATGACTTCGGCAGAACAGCTGTGAGAACCAGGCTGCTGCCATCACTCTGTATTGCAGGGCAACGCAGCTCAGTTCAAGCCCACATCATGTGGCGTGATTGGCTTGAAGTGTGAGACTACGCTCGCTTTTTGAGAGACAGCGGCGTGACAATTCTGGGACTAACGGTCCCACGCTGCGACCCATGCCCGCTGCAATGTTCATGGTCCACACGTCTGGTGATATGGAGTACCTATGTGAGAGTGAACTGATTATTCACACACCGCTGCACAGGTCGAGGAAACAGAGTTTCAGCATGAACAAGCTATTCGGCCTGATGAAGGGCCCAGACCTTCATGCTGCTGTTGCGAAAGGAGAAATATCTGACGTGCGTGTGTTGATGCAGAAGGGCGTCAGCGTCGACGATCAAGACCAGGTTGGCTTGCAGTACAGCAGCATGCAAGAAGTCGTGAATTGATATCTGACTAGCAGGCCATCTGCGACAGGAGAGGCAGCAGACACCACTCCATATAGCAGCATCTGCCGGTTATGATGTCATACTGGGAGAGCTGCTTGACAGGAAGGCCAGAAGCTGCGTCCAAGATAAGGTGGGACTTGAGTGAAGAGCCTTGTAGGAAACTTTGAGTTGCGCCTGCAATTGTTGCTTTCTCTCAATGGTTTTCTGTCCTTAATGGGCAGGATGATCTTAGTGCGCCGAATACGTCTGTGTAGCTACTGCCAATTCTATGCAACGGCTGCACAGACAGCTGCAGGCCAGTGCTGTTTCCTGCAGCTGTGATTCTGCGACTTGACAGCTGCTTCTATGCATCCTTTGCGCTGTATACAGGCTGGTAACACGCCATTGCATTTAGCAGCAGCTGGAGGCCATCTGCGATGTGCGCAGCTGCTTGTTAGCACTCGCAACAGCGATCAGCAGCGCCACATGCCCCTACAGCTCAAAAACAATGATGGATTGACGCCAATATTGCTAGCTGCAGCTGCTGGTCACGCTGCAGTAGTGGATCTTCTGCTCAAGTCAGGGGTGGACATGTACAGTAATGTGCTGCAGGTAGGCTTGCAGCAATCTCAGCAGAACTAAAGATTGCACCACAGCAATCGAACTGCCCAGTATCATGATACTGCTGGTGGTGCTGTCTTGATGTGACGAGGTGCCAATGCGTGCGTGCATGCTATGCCAGCAAGAAACAGTGGCAGGACGCTTGCATTGTTGCTCCCAGTAGGCAGACAGCTTACATGCAGTAGCTGCTGTAGATCTAACGGCTCCGAGTCTGAACCAAACTTACTTCCTGCTCGCTTGAAGCGTGGGTGCCTGAGCTCCTTCACATGGTAGCAGCAGGACAAGGGATCTTGTTGAATCTTGTTGAAAGCGTGCCAGTATGCCTTGGCCAGTTGATGCATATGCATGTCACACATCAGTCTCTTGCACCTCTCTACGGCACTGCCAAATGTCCTCTGCTTCAATGCATGCAGGGCCGCGTTACTGTGGGCCATTTGGCCGCCCGCAATGGCCATGTACAAGTGCTCGGCGTCTTAGCATCCCAGGGTTTTGATCTCAATTACACTACGTTAGACATGACCACGCTGCTGCATGAAGCAGCACAGCAGGGCCAGGTGGCAGCAGTAACCTGGCTATTACGAGCAGGTGTAAACTCTGGGGTTAAGAACTTTGACGGCAAGACAGCACAGGACTTAGCAAGGGCAGAACAGCATCACGCAGTAGTGCAGCTCCTGCAGCAGGCAGCAGCGGCAGCAGCAGCGAATGGCAGAGGGAGCTCAGAGGGGAGCTCAGGTGGTTCTACGCCTACAGCAGCAGTAGCAGCAGCAGCTGGGGCAGGTTTAGGAGGGAATTCGGTAGGTGCGGCTCCTCAGCAGCTAGCAGGGCAGCAGCAGCAGCAGCAGTGGCAGGTGTATCCTGAGAATGAGCGATATAAGAACTATCCCAGCCTTCACAAAGCGGCTGTATAGCCAATGAGGAGCTCGTTGTGTTCACGTATTTGTAGATTGATAGGATGTCACAATAAAGCTGAGGTGTTGTATCAGGTCTGTGGTTAACTTATTGATAGCAGTGGATCTGGTTCACCCAGTGAGCTGAAACAGTATTCGCAAGGACTGTGGCAACGTGATTGTGAGGCGCAGAGCTTTTGTGTTTGTATGTAAACCGTATGCACTGACAGCATGTCTGTCTATTTGTAGTACGGTGGTAGCAGGCCAGGCACTGGAGCTGGCCTGGCAGGTCAGCTGATCCCTGGGTCTTTGTTAGGTGTCTCTTGGCTGCTGTGAACTCTGAATGCTTGGGCTGCACCTGGCAGCAGTATCTCGACGTTGCAGTACAGTTCGTAGGCTCTAGAAGCAGGAGCAGAAGCATGTATTGAGTGGCGGCCCCTTGCATTCAGTATACAGCAGTTTGCTTGGCACTCTATGTTGCATGAGCTCAACTTCACAGTTGGTAGGCGCTATTATCTTGACTGACCAATGTACAGTATGTGGCACAGCACGCATACAATTGATACTTTGCTGTGGCTGATTGCTGGCGTAGCTTGTGTTAATCATCGTTTATGCAGAGGTCAGAGTGTTGGTCCTCTGTGTGCCAGACAACCCATTCCTCTGTGATTCCCACTGAAGTTCAAGTTGCTGCGATAGCTTCAGCCAACAGCTCGCTTGATGAGAGCGGACACTGCATGCAATCAGCTGTCAGTGCAGCAGATCAAGCATGTTGTTTGCAAGCCAATGGGGCAGCGTTGGTACAAACGAAGTCCTCCGGTCCCAGGACAGTTGCCTTCAGCTGCTGCCCACGTGACATGGATCTTAAAACTGAAATGGCAGCCCAACACATATGCTATAGTCTGTTTCGCAAGTCCTGATCAAGCAAACGTGCCTCAAGGCATATAGACGCGCAGTATTGCCCAACGGAAAGCGCCCAGCAGTACGGTCCTCCTAGGTCAGTTTCTGTGACCTCGGCACCATTATTATAAGTTTAATCCTTGCAGAAAAGTGTTCAAGTCTACATCAGACAATGCCAACGTAGTCTCTTGGCCTTAACGCAGAGTTGGTCCGGGGCGCATCGACCGCGGCAGAGCACAACAGCGGCTTCACAGGTCGATCACGGGCTGCATGCAGCAGGAATGTACGACAGCTTTACTGTATTCTGGTTTGATCCAACTTGGTGACACATGCGTGGCTGATTGGCATGCAGGGGCCTAGTGCGACAGTTTCTGTTTCGGCGGACCAGAATCGTGGGCTGCCGAGCTGTGAAGCTATAAGATGACGCAAGCCCCTGTTTGAGAGCCGTGGTAGCCCCCACTGCGGGCAGCCTCAGCACCTGAGAATGTCTCACAGCAGCATGAACAGCAGTAGGCAGATCTCAACAGTTGCTGCTGTCATCGTCGCACTAACGCTGATGGTTACCGCAGCTTTGGGTGAGGCGCTGGTTTCTGTGCACCACATGCATGCGTCATAGCCATTCCAGGCATCCGATGCATAAAGTGACGTACTGATAGCGCATGTTTGGCCCAGAGCTTTGTATGTGACCTGTCGCCTACAAAGCTTGAGACCATTAAGATACCTTAAAGATAGTCTTTTGATTCCTACACGATGTTTTCCTTTTTTTTACTGGTTACCATCTGTTCGGCTTTGCTGCTGGTGTGCATGCCATCCCAACAGCTGCCCCTACACCAGGCAGTGTGCCCATCCCACCCCTACCAGCAGGCCAAAAACCCAACATCATATTCATACTGATCGATGACATGGGCTTCGACGACTTTGGATTTGCCAACCCCAAGTACCTGACTACACCAAACATGGACAAATGGCTGACAGAGGGGACACGCTTCGACAACTTTTACGTTGGACCACAATGTGCTCAGACAAGGTCAATGTTCCTGACAGGTACAGTCCAACAGAACACGCAGCAAACTTAATTGTGTATTGACAGGGACCAGCCATGTGTCTAGTCACTAACGCACGTTGTGACTTTGCCAGTGTGATAAGGGCACTCAGCTAATTCTACATTCAAGCAGTTTTGGGTGGCGAGGGCAACATGTTTGCACTCAAGGAAGCATCGCCTCCTGCCACAGTAACTATGTCGCAACAACAGCATAGCAGGCACAACAATGAGGCATCAGCCCCAGCACAGGCTCATGCCCATCTCGGCTATTGTAGTGCATGCGGATGTTAGGGCTGCATCAAGCTAGCTAGCATCACTGCACCGGTCAGCAGGCAGCAGGACAGTCAGGAAGAGAAACTGACAAACTGACTGGCCAACAACACAAGGTATACTTTTGTATCTAGGTATCAACATGCTGATACGCTGTAGATAATTAATGCTCATCTGCGTGCTTGTGTTTGCAGGACGCCATCATGCTAGGGTTGGGACTTTACTTACCAACGGAGGTAAGTGGTGCATGCCACATATGGATTGAGAGTAAGCAGTGTCCACATACTCTATGTCGCATAGCCTGCTGTGGTCTGACCCCTAGCTGGTTTCTGGGTGAATCACATAGTCAGCCATGATCGGAAGTAACTGCAACAGTATGTCAATGCTTTGCACAGCTGCATCCTGTTGGTAGTGCTTAGTAGAGGATGGCAAGACAAGCAGCAGCATGACCCTTGTGTCTACAGTACTATAGAATGCGCTACTACAATCAGCTCAGTCAGCCTGAAGAGAGCACGCCTTGCAAAGTCCGGTCGCTTTATGGCTCCTAAGGAGTTTGCCTCTCATGCAATGCAGGTTGTGACTTCATCCACCCCAATGAAACATCCATCGCGCAAGTTATGGCTGCAGCTGGTTACACCACAGCACAATACGGCAAGTGGCATAACTCCGATGTTATTGGGTGAGTGGCTGTGAGATGTCCAAAGATGCAATGCAACATGGTGCTGCTGCCTGTACATGGCCAGCCCTTCAGCAGTTGATCAACAACCTCAGTGCAAAGCTAGCTTCTGCTGAAGCAAGGATGCTGATTCACCTACCAAGCTGTTCGTGCTTTACCCTCTGCTACCCCTATTTGGCCACCAGCAGCTCACAGCAGCGTGCGCGCCTGGGGCTGCGTATCGGACTACATGCTTGTCTTCACCCCACAAGGCTTGCTGCACGTGCGGCAGCACAGTATATGCCTGGCAGCAAAGCAGGTTTGTGGCCAAATGCCTGCAGGTACACTCCACTGGATGTTGGGTTCAACACAAGTTACAATCCACCCTTGAACCTCCTGTGGAATGGTGCTAACCTCCCAAAGTATCCCAAGGGACTTGTCAGGTGGGTTTTAGTTTCGTCCCAGTACCCATCCATGCGGGGGGGCCCTACGCAGCGGGGTAAACTGCTACTGGATCAGAGTTCCAGGTCTAGGTGGTCAGAGGCTGCCGGTATCTGCGATCATTGTGAAGGGTAGCAACATCCCATGAGTTCGCTGGCTCGCTGGCTAGTGCCGATCGCGTGTCGAGCCCCCAGAGTATCATAGATTACTGTCTGCACCCAGTCCGCTGCAGTTTTGTTGACTGATTGGTGTGTGTTAGATGATGATATTGAAGGAGCCTTTGAAACATGCCTGTTTGTATCTAGTATGGAATGTACTGGGTGGTGTCGGCTCCGAATTCATATCATGGCTAGCTGTTTGTGTCACCAGCACGAACAGTCACTGAGAGTGTCGTGATGCTTCATACTGCAGGAAGGACAACAAATACTACCTAGAGCCTCTGCAAAACGGCACAAAGATGGAGCCAGCGGAGTTCCTCAACCTACAAGTGCTCAAGTACCTGATGAACCAAACTGATGTGCAACAGGCAGCAAGGGATGCAGGAGAAGATCCCACACCATTCTTTCTGTACTACCCATTGAATGCTATTCATACGTAAGTGATATGGGTCGTGGTTAGCAGCAGCCAGGAGATTGGTTCCATATTGGTATGAGGGTTCTGTGTGTGATTTATGCCATGCATGGTCCTGCGAAGGCAACAGCCAACCTTATTGTGTAACATCTTGTTCTGCTTCTCTGTTGTAAACGGTAGCATAACCAGGAACAACCTGTCGTAGGTATTAATGGCGGTTATTGGAAACCAGATTCTGTTGGTAGTAAGCCATTCCAAGTATCTGCCGCTGGTGCTCTGCAGAGCGCGTATCTACCCTGATAAGTTCAAACAGAAGTTCCTTGGCCCTAACAGAGACCCAAAATACAATGGCATTATAACCAACACTCTCGACGTGAGTCATTGGCAGTCATGTAGCTCCAAACACTGTCCAAATGCAGTGCAGCCCGTAAACAATGTGTTATGTTGGCAGCCCAGCATGTTTCATGGTCTCTGCATGTTGTACTGGCCGTCCTGCAGAGCTTCTGGTGCTCTCTGCATTGCCTTGAAGCTAGTTTTCTTGAGGCCACTGTGTTTATGTAACCCAACCATGTGTCGGGACTGACACTGCAGTGCTGGGCCTTCGCGGAGTACTTAGATGAAGTTCTGGGTCCTTTATTCAAGTACATCAACGACACAGCTCTGAGGGATAACACAATCGTTATGTTTGGATCCGACAACGGTCCTGATGAGCATCCTGGAGAGAACTTCAACTTCAAGGTATGAGGATGGGCTGTGGTCGTGCCACATGAGCATGTCAAAGCAGCACGTGCTGCTGCTACTGTTGAAGAAATTGCTCATGCTGTTTGTCTGATGTGCAGCAGCGCTGCTGGTTGTTGCTACTATCATCCAGGGAAAACAGGGTGTCATGCGGATCTTGTGCTGCAGCAGTGTTGCTGTTGCTGTGCTAAGACTGAGAGCCACGTTGTTGCCTGCCCTTGCAATGCAATGAGCTGTCATGCTGTCATATTATGACAGCACTGATCAGGGCAGTCCCGGAATGGGCCATTCACGTTGGTTGCTGTATTCTGGCTGCAGATACGGCTTCCCAGTGGCGCAATCGGCACCAAGAGTTCTCTGTACGAAGGCGGAATCCGCACGATGTTCGGTGTTCGCGGCCCCGGCGTACAAGCCGGCGTCGTCGACAGCACACTACTCCAGATCGAGGACCTGCTCCCAACATTCGCGGACTTGGGCGGACACAGTATCAAAACTGTCGAAACAAGGCCCTTGGACGGTCTCTCGTTCAAGAGCTTGATCTGGCCAGACCTCGGCACCAACGACGTTGCTGTAGCGAAAAGCGTCGCGGGAGCGAGGACGGCCATCCGGCGCGAGGACGACCTGGCGACCCGGCAGCAGAAGGATCGTATTGTGTTTCGGTTTGGAATGGTCTGCTGGGACCCGGATGCTATTGCTGCTGTCAACGCAGACAGGTAAGCTGCTGCTGTTGTAGCTAACCACAGTGAGTTGCAGCGTAGGCAGCAGGTTGTATTTTCTGTTGCTGCTGGCGCCATGATCACCACCTTCCACGCAAATTAAGAGACCTCACCAGACCTGTGGCTGCCAGTAGTTCAACATAGTTGTAACGTATGCTGTTGTATCCTTGCTGCATTCTGTATGCAAGGGAGGTCGATAGATCCCAAGTTCTGTTGAACTACGACAAGGGTGGCATGAGAAACAGGTGGTTCAAGCCGCATGCTGATCAGGCAGGATACAGGCCAGGCTTCCAGCTGTGCACTGTCGCACGGCACAAGGATTACAAGTGGCACGGCAGCACCAACAAAGTATACAGGTGAGTGGGGCCAACAATTCCGTCATGGTGTCTGTGTGAGGACTTGGTGTGATCATTTAGCCAGATTTTGTGTGCACTGGCGTCAAAGTGGCAACACTGAACTTGTTTGTGATGTGTGATGTCTGGAACGTGCTTCATAACCCCAACCTGGGTACCATCTAAGACGGTGAAAGTATCCATGTGTAACCTTGACTCTATTAAGAACCTCAAGGACCAGTCAGATGTATTGCCTCAGCTAGGACTTTAGGAATGATACACATCGATGCGTATCAGATATCTATAGCTGCTGCCAGCTGTGCTTTTTTGCCCATCCGAAGCTGGCAGCGCACACCCATGGCGAATGAATGAATGAATGAATGAATGAATGAGCTCCGCATAGCGCTTTCAAGGGAGCGCTAGCGTAAGTTGAGGGAGGGTAATGTGTGTGTCGGGTCGACTTCACATTCCCTACCGTCCGCTCTCGTCCCCGAAGGGGCGAGAGGGCTGGTCCCTGGGGGACCGAGATTGTGTGATTATTTCTTCTTCAAGGTTGTTCGATGTGCTGGGAAAGCTGTGTGCTTGTCGCGTTTACTTCCTGTTGTTATCGTCTTTGTTTGGCCGAGTCGGTTTTTGACTTTGGCTCGCCGGCATTTCCATATCTTCTCAAGATGCTCTATAGCTGTTAGGTGTAGTTGTTTCAGTAGCGCTGTGAGTCTGGCGCCTTCCACTCCCAGATCATCTCGCAGGTGTGTGACCGTGCTGGTAGGTATCGCACCCCCAACACCTAGCATCAAGTTGCACTGTGTGACTTTCGCATCAGGGTCATAATCACGTATTGCGGTCAGCAGCTTTGCGTGTTGTTGCTCCGCCCTGGCCTCTTGGTCTGCACACCCATGGCGTGTTGTTGGTGGTATGGCAACCTTCACAGGTTCAATGGCAGCGACCATGGGGAAACTTCGCAGAATGAAGTCACCGGCATTGCAGCTGAGAAGCTCAGAGCAATGTTTGAAGAAGAAGCGCGGAAGTGGTGGACGTCAGGTGCGGATAGCACGGGTGAAATGCATTACCTCTCTGTTACTGTGACACAGCCAAACATTGTTAGCTGGCTCGGCACGTGTGTCTGAGAGCTGTTGTACCCAGCTCCTCCACTACAAGCATTTGGCTTTATACAGTGCTGACATAAGGTTTTTTGCTACATCCCTGCCGTGCATATACACACACATCACACGCAGTTGAATTACTTGTGTGTCCGTGTTGCTGCAGTCGTTGCTGATGATCACAGCTTTGTGCGCGCATCATACGTTCTCGGCAAGTTGCCTATCCGTGTGACAAACCTCAACCCAGCCACCCCCCTGGAGAGGACCTTTCCCAGGACATATGTGGACCAGTTCAGCATACGAGGGTTCAGACAACCAGGGGACCGTGCTTGTTGGGGAGCTGAGGTACAACCATCATCTGTAGTCATTACACGATGATGTGCTGTGATCACTATAAAACGAATTGTTGTCGTCGCTGCACTACTCATATTTGAACCTTGCAAACAGCATTGCTAGGATGTTGTCTAGCACTAGCAGTATTGATCCGCCTCGCATTAGTGTACATCATTATTGCTAGTGTCCCAGATCAGCCACGCGATATTGTGCATTCATATGTCCTGCAGTATTGAGGAATGCGCCCAGCTGACTTGCGTGTCTGCAAACCCATGATACAGCCTTGGCTGCAGTCAGCAGCACAGGGCCCCTGTGCCGGTGGTATGTGGCACAGATTTAGCATCTGTTTTGGGTGTTTGTGGTGTCTAGGAAAGAACCTGCTTCCATGGTAGCACAGAAACATGTTCACACCTTGAATGCAGTGCATTGCCACTTGTTACCACTCTATTTGTGATCAAATCACATGTGGCGTATCACTCTTTCTCTACCTGCAGGTGTTGACAGCAGGTACCTATGAAGTTGTGTTCATCTACAGCTCGACACAGGAGGCCAGATTTAAGTTTGCTGTTGATACCTTTGCCAATGTACAAGCAAACAAGGGGCCAAGAATCATCACTCAGTTACCGGTACAGGTGTGCACTTGCTGGTTTTGCCGGAGGCTGTGGGGCTTGTTTTCTGTGGGCGATCTTGTTTGAGTCATCGTTGCTGGCATGGCCTTTCAGTGCAGCATAAGCTGCCTGCCGACGTCGACCCTTCATCGCAACAAGGGTCGACGTCGGCAGGCAGCTTACGCTGCACTGAAAGGCCAAGTGCCAGCACTTGGGCATTCAGTGCCAGCAGCACAACGTTGTCCCTGACAGCTGAGCGGTCGAGGGCTGTTTTCAAGGACTCATATGGGTTAGCCAGGCGCCTGGTGAGGGCGCTGTCAGCTCTGTTAGCGGCCTCGAGCTTGTTTCTTAGATCTCTTTGTAGTTGGGTTGTGATGGTTGCCCCATCACAAAGGAATGTTGTACGCAATCACAAACATCACATAGTAAGCAGTTGCACTGCAATTCCTCCACACATCCTACTACAAGTCCAAATGTCCACTGATTTGCTGTTGTTGGTGCGCCTGTACTGCAGAAGCCAGAGCTGAAGGGCTATGTTATCGGCAACATATCGCTGCCTCTGTCCAACACACGAAAGACTGAAATCTGCCTGGAGCTTCTAAGCCTGACCAAGCCTGGCTTAGCAGTGTTCACAAACCTGGGCGCAATCCGCATCACTCTCATGAAGCCGGAAACTAGCAAGTTGCCAGCCACGGGCAGCCTCAAGCACCACACAACAGGACCCAGCAGCACTGGGGTACAAGATGATGAACTACAGAGCAACCTGCAAGTCACAGCGGCCTCAAATGCCGACCCATTGGCTCCTCAACAAGAGCAGACCTTTGACAATGTCACCCAACCAAAAGATACGAGTGATGGGATGGTGGCTGTCGACAGTGGTGATGATGCTGGCGTGACTGTGGCACAGCCCGCTGCTGGCTTAGATATCACCGGAGAGCACAGCTGGCTCCTTGACGCTTTACCTGAAGATAACAGTGACTTGGCTGTTTATGCAAATTGGACTTCAACTCCAGAGCCTGCAGGAGAGATGAGTACTGCTGCAAATCAGGAGTCTGGGCGGACAAACGGCAGGAGACGGAGGAGCAAGGAGCAAGCACAACGAGACTGGCACAGACTTAGAAGGATCAATGGATGGTAAGGGTTCTGGCCCTGTGTCAAGCTTGACAGTACTCTGCTATACATCTCAATGAGTTGAACCATCTCTTTGCATGTGAAAGTCCTGTACGAATCTGTGTACATCTGATGTGTTGGTAGCGTTAGCTACAAGCCCACTGGATGAATGAATGTGTGAGCTCCGCGTAGCGCTTTTTATAGAGCGCTAGCGTAAGTTGAGGGAGGGTGATGTGTGTGTCAAGGTGACTCCACACTCCCTACAGTGAGCCCACTGGGTGATAGCCTCGCTGGCTGTGCATCATGCCCAGCTCACACACAATCAACAGCATGCTCCAGTCCTCCAGCTATTGCTAGATGCCGCATCTAGCGGCATCTACTCATTCCCACTACTGCCGTTGAGGTTGCTTGCACTTGCTGGCTCAACTGGACAGCAAGGTGCAAATATCACCACGATTATCTCATTGAGTTGGTTTGGTATCACTATTCTGTGCTGACAAACATGTGTCATGATGTTGCAATCCACAGGCCTGATGGTCAAGGCAGTCTGCTAGAGTTCATGTATTCTCCTTTCCAACAAGAAGACTGCGCAGCATGCAGGAACATCAAGATCTAGCCTAGGAAGTTGAACTTTTGTGTTGAGTTTTGTGATGAGTGGATGGGTGATGACCTCAGCAGATGCGTCCTAAATTGAACTGCCTGATCCTACTGATGACGTTCTTCAACCATGTAGCCCGCCAGCTGCATGGTTTGTCTTCTTCAAGTGTTTGGGGGTGATAGCCAGGCGAATGTTTGGAGAACGGTTGTGATTGTTGTTTAATCTGACAGTGCAGTAGTGGTAGTGTATTCTTTGCAGTTCTTGAACGTAGCAGGTTACTGAGTTAGCATGCTTCTTATAAACTGGTCAGTGATTGGTCTGGCCAAACAGCTGCCAAATGCACTTGGTTGTATACGATTGTATACTTGCTCAAAGTAGTAATGCTGGGTTGAATGCCAGTGGTTTTTTCAGGTTCCAAACGCTGCGGCATTGGCAGAAAGCTAGAACAATGCAGTGATCAACAGCACTATCAGTATGCTCAGGGTTTGCTAGTGGGTTGTCTCGTAGCCGCTGTTCCGCAGCGCCATGCGGTCTTTGCTGTGATTGTTTGCTACACTTGCCATCCAGAACTGTGTCAGTAGTACTGGGTTGTTTACAACATGACAACAGTGTCAACGCACTCTTTACTGTTTGCCACGAATAGATATCAGTGATCTTGTAGTCACCTGAGGTTTTCTTGCAGGCCTCCTAGTACCGAACGTTGAGGTCTTCTGTTTTTCAACCGCTTCATGCTCGCGGGGCAGCTTATGTGGGGTTTTTCTTATATACCGCTTGGACTGAACATCTGGTTGTTGTCTTCAGCAGTCTCCAGCATGCAGCACCTGTTTGCCTAACTGCATTTTTCTGCTGGTTGTTGCACTGATGCATTGGTGCCTGCTTCCTGCTTCCTGCTCATCATGCACACCTCTTTTCTGATCAGAGGGCATGCAGTTCATATGTGCTGGTTGCCAACTAGTTGTCTAGGAGTATTCACAATGTCTGGAGTGATTGTAAGTAGGTTCTCTGCTGGCCTGCTGTATGGCCATGTTACTGCTTTATGACATTGGAATCTGCCAAGCTGAGGCTTACTGCAGCGTTGGGTCACTGAGTTCATTTCAGGCCTTTGAGAGATGTTCTTAGTACACCATCAAAAATCTGTCAGGAACCTTGCCGCAAGTGCGGCATTGTTCCAGTTGGGGGATAGGTGTTTGGCAACACACATACACACACTGCTTATGATCTGATGCTGTAGGCCTCATAGTGTACTGAGCTGCATAAGGCTGCAGAATGGGCTTGGCTACATGGAAACAAAGGCAGATGCCAAGATCCAACACTGCATGGCATACAAGGTGCTCACTTCCTTTCAGCATCCATCTGCCCTAGTTACTGGCTCTTTGTGGCAGAGAGTGCATGATACATGGGTTGAATTAGTAAGATCCAGGCTTACACACGTTTGCAAGCATCAACACATAACCAGTCTGGTCACTTTGTGGATCACTGACGGTCTGGGTTGCTGTTTCAACTTGACTATGATGCATGCTTGACAGCCCCTTGGTTTCGCAACTCTAGGTATGATGTTGTCATGTCAACCCGGGTAGCCAGCGCCACGCCACCTGGATTACAGCATAGGGCCTGTGGCATATATTTCGCAGTTGTCATGGTTAGGAATGCAACCACAACTGGACAAATGCTTTCTGGCGGGCGCCATGCCAGTGCTTGAAATGCATGCTGAGATTGCGTCAGTGTCACTAGTACTTGCAATTGATGACATCAGTGATTCAGAAAAACCAGCATGTGTGTTGCCGTTGGATGTACGGCGGTGCTTGTGCTTTATCTTGCATGGTGAAAGAATCCGTAGGCATGGTGGACACTTTGAGCTGCTGTACACATGCGCCCCCTGTACAGCACATGTGCTCATTTTGCTGACCATTTGTAAGCCTCTTGCGCATCCTGAATATCGCACTCGTGACGGCTTCGCAGTGGACACGTGGCTTATAAGCGTTAACGAAGTACGGCGTCCAACCCTCAGACGCGGTTGTGGTGGGCCTTGCCGGACGATCTTGCCATATCAGTGGCGTACGTTGTCGAGTGCTGCACGGATATCTGGCGGCGCACCGCCAGCCATCAAGCGCACCTCCGCTACCGGCTGTGTTTGGCAAGTTAACATTTACCACAGGAGTATGCTCTCCTGATCCCACCGTATTGAGGTGTTACATAGCCGTCTACCAGCAGCTCGAGTCCAACAACGGCGATCGGCTCTAGTTGGTAAATCCCTTGGATGAATTCATGGCCGCCGACCGGTGCGCCCTGCTGGGGCAGGCAGGGCTGCAGCAGGCCCAACCAGTGTTCACAAGATTTATTCATCACACGGCGCCAAGATCTCAGGCGCTTTGATTTCTCCCAGCGCCAGCTAGAAGGCTGCAGACGCTCAGGCGCTCAGACGCTCCTGGATGGCTTATAGGCACGCCTCATGGGCCTGCTTGTATACAACACACATGTCAAGGAATGCAGACGCACAGACGCTCAGACGCTCCTGGATGGCTTATAGGCACTTTAGATTCTCCCAGCGCCAGCTGGAAGGCTGCAGACGCTCAGGCGCTCAGACGCTCCTGGATGGCTTATAGGCACGCCTCATGGGCCTGCTTGTATACAACACACATGTCAAGGAATGCAGACGCACAGACGCTCAGACGCTCCTGGATGGCTTATAGGCACTTTAGATTCTCCCAGCGCCAGCTGGAAGGCTGCAGACGCTCAGGCGCTCAGACGCTCCTGGATGGCTTATAGGCACGCCTCATGGGCCTGCTTGTATACAACACACATGTCAAGGAAGCTACTAGTATATATAGTATATACTAGTATATATATTATATATATGCATTGTACCAGCGACGCAGCTGCAGATTGTACAAGAATGCATCAACTCTGTTACTGCAACTGTAAGGGTCAATGCAAGGGTCTCAGTCCCTGAGCCACGGTCAACAACTTGGTATCCAATAACCACCAGCAGACCTGCTGTTGCAGCATGCAAAGAACACAAAGAACTCAAACACGCGCAGACTCAAACAGAACTAGACCAGACCAGAGGAATAATCAGTGAGCTCCACTCCAAAGCTCCTTTTCTGGCACTGCAAAAGAACCCGATAGTCAAAAGGACACAACAAGGATCAAAGCCAATATAACGGCAAACCTCCACTACATAACTGCATCTCTGCAGCCGAGTCCCAGAGTATTTGACCTAAATGTGACCTAAGTCCTACGGCTGTGAGCAAACAACACATATTATGCAATGGCCTGCAATACAGACGCCAACAACAGAGCAACAAACTAGTGCAACAATGTGTACTGACAGTTTGCGGCCCCAGGAAGATATCAATTGATGTTATAGTGCTATTGTGTACTGATCTTGAAGTGTGGTGGGCTCGGGCGTGGCCCCGGAAGGGCGTGTGGCAGCAGGCTATTATGGTACAGCAAGCTGTGTCCGAGGTGTCTTCACCGTCACGATGCGTGCCTGAGCTACACTTGGCCCTTGCAGAGCTGTACGTCCTACTGTGAAGAAGTGTGGTTCAGGGTATAGGTGGTGATTACGTTGCGTCTGAAACCCACGTAACAAGCTCGAGTATACGACGTGTCCTTCGCTCGGGCTGTACTTATAGATACCTATAGCAGAGTCAAGAGAGGGCAGAGGGAGTGAAGGAATAACAGCAGGGCAGAGGGAGGGAAGGAATAACAGCAGGGCAGAGGGAGAGTAAGAGTGTTAGGGGCAGGTCTTGGCCTGGGGCACAGAGACGGGACTCGGAGTGTGCACTTGTGCACTGGTGCAGTAGTAACCGCACAGAAATCAGAGAGGGATTTGTTA
>NSMO01000006.1:560-69626 GCA_002588565.1 Coelastrella sp. UTEX B 3026
CAGATGCTGCGCGCCAGAGCAAGCAGGGAGTGAGTGTACAACGGCGCAAGGAGCTGCTGAATAGCAGGTAAGGGCGTTGGGCAACACTAAATAGTGCCCCGCTTGAAGGTTTCCGACAGTTTCGACAGTTGATGCATGTTCTATCAAAACTGCATTGTGAAGCTCCAGGACTCATGATGTTTGCATGTGGTCCTGGCAGCAAGGCCCACAGGTGTCTGCCATATGCCAACTTTCTCCTTTGTGTTTTGATCCATCAATGTCCATCTCTGCAGGTACCACACGGTGATGTCTCCTGTGCTGGCAGGCCTGCAGCAGCACTTGACATCAGCAACTGCATCAGCACCTGTCAGTCCAGATGAAGCAGCATTCAGGGAAGACATGCTCCCCAAGCTGCAGGGCCTCCTGCAGCAGCTGAGGACACCGCCTGCTGAGCTGCTGGCTGTGCTTGAGGAACCTCATGACCGCAGCAGCTCTGGTGGACAGCGGATCGCTCCTGCAGCGGCTGACAGCCAGAAACAAGGTGCAGCAGCTGGTACAGCCACGAAGGCAGGCATAGCAGCAGGTGGTTGGGCGCCGTTGAAGCAGCTGCAGCAGCAGCTGGCGCAGCAGCTCAGGCAGCAGCACCACTTGGATCTAGCTGCTGTGGCTCCGGTGCTGGCTTCACTGAGGGACACAGCTATACCTCTGCCAGCAGATGATCTGACAGCAACGGCTTTGCCACCACTGTCACTCAGAGATGCTGTGTCTGCTGAGTCATCACAGAGTGGGCCCCTCCCTGGAGCGATGTTAGCAGCTGCCAGCAGCAGCACTGGCAATGGCAGCTGGTTATGCATAGCGGGCTTTGATAAGACTGTCCTAGTGTTGCCCACCAAGACCCGCCCCAAGCGGTTGCGTATGTTAGCTACAGACGGCAGTGTGCACGCATTCCTGCTGAAAGGCCGAGATGACCTGCGGGTTGATGTGAGAATAATGCAGTTCATGAGGACAGCAAACTCACTGCTAGCAACAGCAGATACACAGTCAATAAGTGGTCACAGCAGCAGCAGGTTAGGCCGCAAGCTGCGTGTGAGGCCCTACAGCATCACACCCTTTGGCCGGCGAGCAGGCTTGGTACAATGGGTAAGGCACACTACCTCACTATTTGGTTTGGTGAGGAATTGGCAGACTGCTGCTGCCGAGAGGTACAAGGCTCTGGCAGCAGCCAAAAGAGAAGCGGCTGCTGCAGCCGCCGCTGCTGCTTCCACCGGCAGTGCAGCAACACAGTCAGCAGCAGCTGATGGCGGCAAAGCTGCCGCTGGATTACCTCTTGCTGCCTCAGCCAACAGGGCAGCAGCAGCTGGTGTCCCCTCAACTTCAGCAGCAACGCCTCCAGGCCCGACAGCCCCAGCAGCAGCCACTCCTCCTGGAGGGACTAGGGATGATGGCAGCAGGGATGGCATTGTGTTGCCTCTGATGGTGGCTGCTGCCCGGCCAGTGGATGCATACTATGCTCGGCTGCTGCCAGCGTTGCAGGCAGCTGGAGTGCCTGTAGGAGCACCACGCAGCTCATGGCCAGCAGGTAAGGAGGCTGTCGTCACGTGTGTTGGATGCACACATCTTGAGTTGCAAACGCCTTGATATGACAGCTGTAGCCAACACCTTCGGCTGTGGTCCTCTGCCTTGCTGCATGTGCCAAAGTATGCTGACATCAGCCATGCTGCTTGTTTTGTCGTGCTCACCCGGCGGCACGGCAGACAGCCACATTATCACTAAGCAAGTACTCTGATTACGTTGGTGACCAACTACTCGCCCTTGCTGACAATGCAGACGTTCTCCGCAATACGTTTATGTCCCTCCAGCGTGAAGCCCCCCGGAACCTCCTGGCCCACCAGCTTCTGTCCAGCTCAGCACACCCAGGCAGCTGGTGGTCCAGTCAGCAGTGTTTCACTGCATCAGCTGCAGCTGGCAGCATGCTTGGCTGGCTATTGGGCCTGGGTGACAGGCACCTGGACAACCTACTGCTGGTCACAGACTCTGGGGAGCTGCTGCACATCGACTTCAGTGTGTGCTTTGATAAGGGGGCGAGTCTGGCTGTGCCTGAGGTGGTGCCCTTTAGGCTCACTCAAATGATGCAGGTAGGATTGCCGAAGTGTTTACTTGGTTGGCTGATTACTCTCTGCGTTATAGTAGCCTGTTCATGCAATGGCTGGCACAGGGTACCACTTGACTACAGGGCAAACACATTGGCAGGAGCCAGGTCTGTAGGTCGAGCGGATCTGCGGACGGTTGGCAGTGCTCAAAAAGCTTCTAAACTCGCGAGGTGGTCTGGCTACCGTGTACCTGTAGAAAACAAGTGGTGTACCAGGACGAGTGTTGTTGCAATGCTTGTGAGGTGGCTAAAGCAAAGCCGGCATGTTGTGTTGCCCGCGGCTGTTATGCATTTCTGCTACACTTTCAGTTTGCCCTCATATTGTGTTGCCTTGCAGGCTGCTCTGGGCCCTGGTGGAATTGCTGGTGGGTTCAGCTCTGCAGCCTGTGCTGTGCTGACAGTTTTACAGCAGTCGTCAGAGCTGCTGACTGCACTGCTGGCCCTGCTATTGTCAGACCCAGCAGTAGACTGGTCGGTGGAGAGAGAGGCTCATGCAGCAAAGAAAGACCAGGACACAGCTGTCAGCCTCAACCTGTTTGCCTCAAGGTGAGACATATGACTGATTTTTAGTGTGTGTGCTACAAATGCATAGACAGCAGGCACTTTGAATCATACCATAACTGAACCCAGAGTCGTATGGTATGGCTGACTGGTAGCTATTATCATTATACTATAACTGAGGTGCTGGGGTTGTTTCATTGCTAACACGGCTTAGATGACTGCACAAGATACTTCTAGAGTCTTATCGCTAAACAAGCAACCTTTCCATGTCTCTAACGGACTTGAGCAGTCACGGATGCATACGATATCACCGGTCTTGCTGTGCTGAAGTAGTGTTTGCATGCGGTAGATTTATGGAATGCCGTGCATTGTTCATGTTCTATCGTTTTGGTTTCTAAGCTGGCGGCTCGTGTTTCTACACTGCAGGATTGAAGAGCTGCGGCCGCAGTTGCTGTCAGGCCTTGCCGCTGCTCTGCCAACCATTGGCAATGGGTTAGCAGCAATAGTGAACTATGGCGAAGCACATGTGTACATGCATCAGCTGCAGACACAAGCAGCAGCAGCACGAGCTAAAGCAGCAGCAGCACAAGCAGCACTGGCAGAGGCGACAGCAGGGGAGGCTACTGCCCTCACGCAAGGCGCAGATGCCAGCCGTAGAGTGACAGATCTGACAGTGGACCACCGCAGGCTGTGTGGGCTAGCATCCAGCTGCATTGGATCTGCGTCAAACTGGCTGGGCAGACATGAGCAGACCTTGCAGACCCTTAGGGTGGTGCCCACAACTGCTGCAGGCTTTGCAGGCCCGCACCATAGCAACCTGAGAGAGGTCCAATGTTTAGTGGCAGTGCCTGCTGAATGGGACCCTACAGCATGTGATAGGCCGCTTGCGCTGCTGGGGTCAAACACAGACAGCAGCGCCAGCAGTGGCATACTACAGCAGGCACTGCACCCCTTGATAGCAGTGTCATCTAGCAGCAGCACTGACATGTCCATGCTGCTGCCTGCTGCGCTACATCAGCAGTGCTTGTTGGTGGATGTTCAGGGTAGGCAAATGATGCAGCAGCTGGCCAGGCTGGTGCACACGGGCAGATGGGCCACCACGGCCTACGCAATGGTCTTACAGCAGCTATTGTCCGGTGAGTTGCAGTACTACCCTGAGATGTCGGGATCAGCAGTGGTTGTATCAGTCACAAGCTGCCCGCTCTTCACCAGGATGCAGAGTGTGCTTCTTTTATCAACCCTTGACAGGAACGCATCAATTTCTTGCGATTTCTGCTGTCTGGCGTTGATTCAACGGCAGTAAGTGGCTCTATTGTGCCCGCTTTGGCTTTGGCTGCGTCTGCAATCAATTTTTTTTTGTGCTGATTTGCTGGCGGTTTATGCAGACTCTTACATCCAGCAGAGCCACCACTGGTGTTGGTCTCACGCTTTTACAGCAGCAGTCTCAGGCCCGCACCAGGCCAACCTCATCACAGCAACAGCAGCAACTCCGGCAATTCCCTCTGCATTGGACGTGAGCAGGACGTGGGCTACCTTAGCAGCTTGTTGGGCTGCTTGCCAGCTGCAGCAGGAACACCATGCAGCTGCCAGCGCAGCAGCTGCTGCTTCTGTTGCTGCGGGCCTACCGGAGGACAGGGACGTTGAGCAGTCTTATCTGAGGCAGCAGTTGCGCCAGCTCGCAAGCCAGCTGGGCACTATGAGTGAACATGAGTCAGCTCATGTCCAGCTGGTCGCCAGCAAGGCTTTGAGCACGGTGTGTGACCAGGTTGGCTCCACGATGCAGCAGCTGCAGCAGCAACTCAATGGCGCAAATTCTGCTGGTCCGCAGCAGCTATCAGCATGCTGCACAGAGCTGCAGGAGAAGCTGGCGTGCTTGCAATCAGTGGTGCTGGAGTATCAGCAGGCAGAACTGTCATATATCTTGGATCTCTCAACATCACCTACAGCGACTGGGGACCTTCCAGAAGCAGCAGCAACCTTGGAAGACTTGTTGGAGCAGCATGCAGACAATGACGAGCAGTTGCAGCTGGCCCTGCAGCAGCAGCAGCAGCAAGGACAGCAGCACAAGTGGATAGCTGACTCAGCTGGGCAGCTGCAGTTGGTGCTGCAGCTGCTGTCAGCTTTACAGTTCGAGGCAATGCCTCCAGTCGCTGCATGGGCAGCAGCAGCTATGAAACCTTCTGAAGCTGAGGGTGGATTGAGCAGTGACGAAGCAGTCAGGCCTAGCTTGGCCTCTGTGGCAATGCTCCAGGCGGGACCAGTGAGTCAGCTACAGCTCTGGACAGTGGCACAGCAAACCATCAGCAATTGCTGGCAGCGGCTAGAAGGGCAGCTGCAGCAGGCACAGCAGCTAGAAGCCCAAACGCAGGCACTGGCCGCTGTAGCAGCAGCAGGTGGAGCAGCGAGCATAGGGCCAGATGACCCAGCACTGGCGGCACAGGTTGAGATGTTGCAGCAGCAGCTGATGCCCCAGGGATATGATGTGACGTATGTTGATGATTGCGTTGCGGCTGCACAGCTCCTGCAAGTTCAGTGGGGAGAGGCCGAGCGAAGTTTTGTGGCCACCCTGGGGTCTTGCCTCTGTCCTTTGCTGGGTTTAGCACCTCTAGGCATTGAGCACTGGCTGAACCCTGAGCAGGGTGGTGTTGAGGCTCACAGCACAAGTCAGTTGCCTGTGGTAGATGAGCAGGCACTGGGTGTGCTGCAGCAGCTGTTGGCTGCTGCTGCTGCCAGTGTAGCAGGGGGTGCTATCATGCATAGTAAGGATGTATTTGATGCTCTAGCAGGTGCTGGCACAACTGGTCCTGCAGGATTGGGACCCAGCAGCAGCAGCATCGGTGGCGGTGCCGGCGCGCAATGGGGCACACCAGGACTTTCAGATGTCTGGAAGAGCTTTGTGGTGTTACTGCTGCAGTGCGGCTGTGCACAGCAGCACTTGCAGCAACAGCAGCAGGTCCTTGAAATCACGGCGGCAGAACCTGCAGCTGCGGTGACATGGGATGTGTTGCGAAGCAGCACACCGCTGCCACTGGATTTGGACAGCTACAGGCCGCTGGTGTTTGTGCTGCAGATCATCAAGCAGCTGGCAGACACTGTATCAACTGACAGCAGCAAACAGCTTGGGGGGCAGCTACAGCAACTGCTGCTGCAGGCGTTAGCGCCACCCCTCGTACAACCTCTGCAGCAGCAGCTAGCACACCTGCAGCAGCACCTTCTGGCCTTGGCCTCAGAAGCAGAACTAGTACTCAGCAGGCAGCAGCAGCAACATGGACACCCTACCAGCCGCGTCCAGAGTCATCATGCACCTGGTCAGCCCAGCAGCGCATTAGAGATGGGCTTGGGTCCAGATCTTGGTGACCTGGTACCCTTTGATGCTTTTGACCCCAGCCTGCCGGGAGCTGATATGGTGCTTGAGGAAGGGCTAGGGGGGCTCAGTGACAGCCCTGAAGGTGAACAGACATCAGCTGTATCTCCAGCGGCAGACCAGGGAACAGCATTGCTGGGTGGCCCTACAGCAGCTGAACATGATGAGGAGCTGCTATCAGGTCTTGACTGGCTTGATGAGGAAGCGCTGCAGCAGGGCCAACAAGACGACGGCAGCAGCATACAAGCAGGCGAAAGGGGCGAGAGCCCAGTGCTGGACCTCCCAGAGCTTGTGCCATTTGATGCGTTTGATCCAGCATTGCCTGGTGCTGGCGCAGCTTTGGAGGATGACAGTATGCTAGGGGGCTGGGATAATAGTTTGGGAGGCGGCCTAGAGGACGACCACCAACCAGAGGATGGTGATGCAGCGAATGCATCGGGCAAACAACGGCAGCAGCAAGCCCATACTGGGGCCAATCACACAGATTGTGCTGCAGAGGTTGAAGCGCTTGGACAGCTGTGCCTGTCTGTGGGCTCCAAAGCTGCTAGGCAGCTGCTACAGCAGCAGCAGCTGGCTGGTCTGCAGCAGGCTGCAGCTACTTGTGCCTGGCAGCAGCAGGTGTGGCTGAGGCACCTGGCAGCAGCTGAATGGGTCTGGGGCGACCTGATGCAGCAGCAGACTGAGGCCGATAGGCATGCCTTGCAGAAGCTGGTGAGGCTTCTGCTGCAGGCAACAACGGCAGCTGCAGGTATTGTGGAAGATGATCGCAACTACAGTCGCTCAGCAGCAGCAGGTATAGCAGCGGCAGCAGCAGATGGCACGCTGCAGCCAGGTGCCGCCTACCGGCATCACTTTGAACAGCTAGGGCTCTTGCAACTGCTGCCACAACACCCCGGAGCAGCTGGCGACAGCAGTGGCACCGACGTGACAATGCCCAGCAGGCAGCAACTGGTGGCGGCATGGCAGGAGGTGTCTGAGGCGTGCCCTGCTGTTGAGGCTGGGCTTGCAGATTGGCAGGCCGCTGCTGCTGCTTGTGTGCAAGCAGTGAGGGATGTGCTGGTTGTGGCAGCAGCTGAGGGGCAACAGATAGGAGATCCTGCCATCTGCCTCAAGGTACACAACCAGAGATGACCATAATATATACAGCAGTGGCATGT
Source organism: Coelastrella sp. UTEX B 3026 (assembly GCA_002588565.1). Taxonomy (NCBI): domain Eukaryota; kingdom Viridiplantae; phylum Chlorophyta; class Chlorophyceae; order Sphaeropleales; family Scenedesmaceae; genus Coelastrella; species Coelastrella sp. UTEX B 3026. The sequence continues at coordinate 7,711 of NSMO01000006.1, forward strand.
GCATGCTCAATGACAGCCTGCTACAGCTCTAGCTTGTTGCGTGATTGCTGGTGTTGCACGTTTTTGTATTAGCATAGGGGCAAGCACTTGATTCGCACTGTCAGGGGCAAATTCTAGTGCCACTGCACTACATATCTGTGCATTGCTCAGCAGCTGATCAGCTCAAACGGCTCTCAGTACAGGAGGTAAGGTTGCCCTCATCATGCTCTTGATGTTGGGTATCTGCAGGTGCTATCTGGTTTATCCACCCGCAGTCAGTCCTGGTGTTCATCTGCTGTTGGCATACTTGAGAGTCTGTCTCAGCTGGGGGAGGCTGCACTGCAGTTGGAGTACAGCAGGAGGGGAACACTCTGGGCACCAGGTGCGACACACTGCACAGTTCAAGATGATCAGCATAGGTCTGAATGTTGATCATCTGGCCATTTCATTGCAGTAAAGTTGCACCCAAAGCATCAGCACCGTGGTCTGCACGACTGTACTCATCGCTGTGGCCCAGCACAGCATGAGGACTTGGAAAGAGTGGCATCTTGTGTCTGTTTGCTTTTGCTGGCACACTCAAGACAACGGCGCATTATCCCAGGGCTGTAGGGCTGAAGACCAGGTATTCTGTGCCGCTTGCAGGTGTGGATGCTGGTGTAGATGCGTTCCAGGGCAACTTTGCACTTCTTGCGCAGCTGCAAACCGCTATCTCAGCCCTCATAGATGCAGAAGCAGCAGTCACAGCAGCTACTTTGCTGCTGACATCCTCACAGCTGGCTGAACAGCAAGCAGAAGCAACCCTGGACGAAGCAGCAGCAGAGCAGGCGGCTGCAGAGCACGAATTGGGTCTTAGGACCCCGGCCGCACTGGCTAGGGTTCAAGGCCTCACTGGTGTGCTGAAACCCATGGTGGATGCAGCTGACTCAGCGCTGGGTTTAGTCACAGAGGGCTTAGGCAGCATGATGAAAGCTCTGACAACCCTGGTTGAAAGGAACACAGCAGCTAGAGACCTGAGCCCCATTGTTGGCGAGACGGTTGCACAGCACAACCGCTGTGTGGCTGTACTGACACGGCTGAGAGACATTGGGGCGGCTGCAGCAGCCGGTCTGCAGGAGGCCCTGTTCCAGCAACAGCAGCTGTTGACAGGAGACGAGATACAGGACCAGCACGTGTTGCTGCAGCTGCTGCTTACCCACATGCAGCCAGCACTTCACGGGCTGCAAGAGGAGCTGCATGAGTTGGGCCAGGTAAGACACCTGCTCAATTTGGCTGGCATCAAACCATAAACAGCTGACAGCCCATGCTATCTTGTTCTTGCATTATCTAGGGGCCGAGCGGGTTCGGGTTGCATGCACCTTAAATGAAACGTGCTCTCAACTTCCTTAAATGTTGCAGTCATGTGCTGTGCTTTGAGACGAGATGTTGCACTGTGTTGCATCCTGTGCAGGCACACATCCTGTTTACTCAGCTCACACATCAGTTGGATAGCTTAGCCGCAGCGGCACAGACAGTCTCCGCGGCTATCACAGCTGAACATGCTGTGCAAACACCAGCTGCTGACGCATCACTGCACACTGCCGGCAGCCCATGGGCCAGCGGCAGTACTGTGAGGAAGCAGCGAGCAGAAGCTCGGAGGAGGGCGTTTGCAGCAGCAGCTATGCAGCGATGTTCTGCACGCTTGACTGGCAGCAGCAGCTCCAGGAGCAAGGCAGCAGGTGAAGGCTTGGCCAGCACTGGCTCAGCAGCTAGCGTGACTAGCCAAGTGAATGAGTTGATTGAGGCAGCTACCGATGTGGACAAGTTGTGCAGGATGTATGAGGGGTGGACACCATGGCTGTGAGCTGATACGATTGTGCATGTAAAACTACCTTACATTGCATGGTGCACATGAACATTTGCCGGAGTTTCACCCTATCCGCGTATTGCCGCCTGGCGGTGTTGTGTTGCCTTGCGTTGAAGCTGGCAAGACGAGACCGCCAGCACTGACTTATGGACATCTCATTGCGAGTATCCGGTTGTCTGTGTTAGTGCTGCAATGCTGGTTAGATCCTTGGAGCCTCCGAGGCGCAGCCTCCGACGTCGGAGATGGAGGACTTCAGACGGACAGCTCGCGCCGCCGCCTGCGGGCAACTTGAAATCCTTTTGGCTCGACATCGGTACGCGTGACCATCTTGAACAGCAGAATTGGGTTCCTAAACCTGCACTTTATCTTGAATTCGAGCTGTTGGGCAGCCTGCCACTTGCTGGGCGTGGGCCGCACAAACGGTTTGCTGAAGGAACTGGTACTGTCATTGGCCACATGTCCAACACTGTCGAGACCACATTGAGACTGGATCGGGTCGCTTTTTTCAAATTTTCGCTTCCGCCGTGAGGGTGTTGCAGTGGCTTGACTCAAAATGGCACACGATGGGCTTGCTTGTGCTACACATGAGCCGTCCAGACTGCATGACTCAGACAGCCAGGGGCTGATGCACAGTCTCTGCAAGAAGAAGAAGAAGAATTCCCCTTTCCGGCCACGAGGCCTGTCTGCAAAACAAGTCGGAGACAAGTTTACGTATGTCCAACATGGCAGCCCAGAAAGCGGGGCATACCAGCGGGGCGTCCAGCCAACACTGCCTCCAAAATCTAATACATGGAATATGAGTGTCTGGGATACACAGATTGTTAGTGTACAGGTGTGGTATCACCACACCTGTACACTAACAATCTGTGTAACCCAGCAACCAACAGCGCTTTAACACTGACTGAACGGCTGCAATGTGACTGACAAGCAACCCCAACTTGGCCCGCAGACCCTCGTACAGCAAGCAGCTTGGTGATTAGTCATGAACAGTGTAGTGCACAAGTAACTAATGGAATGATGCCCATTCACTGTGCAAGCAAACTGACCAACACTGGAAGCTCGAGCTTCAACAATTGGCACAATAGAACACAGCAGCCGTTCGATCCTGTTTGCAATGCACTCACCTATATCAGGCTAACAGCAGCGCACGAGCACGTGATGACAAAGACACTTGCTACAAAGTTTATACATCACCCAGAGTGACCCATAAGCCTGAATGTCAACATGCGTGCACGCTACGTGGTACAGCAGTACACCGCAGAGACACATGCCGGCCCTGGGGTGTAGCCTTGCATAATGACAGGGTATGCACAATCTACTTACAGGCATGCACTTGCCATAACAGATGAATGCTTGCATTGGCTCGGCAAGTTCTGCAATCTACTCGATCTAGCAAGCAGATCAGGCACCTACAGAGCCTGCAAGAAGCTGACAGGCAACTGTCACTTGTTATAAGCTGGTCTGAAGAATCCCCAGCACTCAGTCAAACATGGAAACAAGAGCAAAACACAAGAAAAAGTCGCTGACTATTATTATACACGAACCACGGCATGCTTCCTCATCAAGGGGCAACACGTCCTGGTATCCTGCACAGTAGCAACATCATAAGCAGTGTCAACCGCCAGGTGTAGCCCCAGCACAAGCTTGCCCTGCTGCCATTCCAAATGGCCATCCAGCTGCAGCCACCACACCGTGGCAACAAAAGCAACTGAAACCACTTTGGTAACATGAATAACTGCCAACTTACTGCAAGTTGTGTACTAGATCTGCAGAGCTTGTGAGACTCGAGTCAAGCAAGCCGATACCTTGTTGTTCCAGCAGCCCTAGGCGGCAGACATGTGATATCAAAAAAGCCAGAGCATCCGCAGCACCTTGTTGAAACTTGCAAAGACCACTTTACAACTCAAGGCCGTCATGATCGTGCAGGCTACAGCCATACAGCCACAGATGAGCGCACCTTACAGCTCTTACAATGAGACTTTCCAAAGCATGCCATATGCTGTACAGCATATTAGCATAGACACATGTGTCTATGCTATACTGCTGTGATGCCAGATGCCGAAGTGGGCCGCCACGAAGGGCCTAGTTACTAGTCGCAAACAAATAGTAGGGAGTCAACACCACGGGCCAAATGATATATGAGTGACTGAGCCAATGCAAACAGGATGGATGCACTGAAAAGAGCTGCCATGCCATGCAGTGGGGCGCCACCAGTAGAAAAAGTGGGCTGACATCTCGACAGGTTCAATCAGACTACACTCAAGGCCAAGGTTATTGGCCGCCAACGGGAGACAAAGAGACATTAACAAAAACTTGGGCTAACACCACTGGTGAAACAACTTGCCAATGCAAAGCACCATGAAACAATCCTCAATGAAGTAGCAGCACAAGTTTCCATCTCTTTCAATCTGAAGCCAAACATTCCCAGCTGTACTAACAAGCAAAAGCACCGCTTTGCTTGACCCATACCTGAAGACCCCATTGTGACTTATACGGAGTAGAAATAATGCAGGTGCCTTGACGGCCATCACACACAATGCAACACCTTCTCAACAGATGGCCCACTTATAACAGAGTAATGCACGCAACCACCCAGTGCAGAACAGACAGGCAATATGCGATATATAACAGGTGCTAGAATTTCAACATTTTGCAACAGTGGTATTGCAGGGCACTTCACAAGAGCATGGGCGTCTAGACTCCCACAGGTGACACTTGTACTAGTCTTGGAGTGGAACAGAAACAGTAGTGCCAAAAAACACGCCCACACACTGAGAGCCGCCGGAAGGCCATGAACGCGCGTATGCTTCTTCACAAGACCATTGCGGGCAATGTATCCGATGCAAAGCCAATTGGGTATGATTGCAATGCAGTAGTAGGTGAAATGCAGGGGTGCAATGCAAGCTGTTGCAAGATCAGTCACATTGACTAATCTTGCGACAGCTTGATCAGTCCATGTGGCAATCCCCAGTAGTAGTGCGCACAGCTGTACAACATGCACATCAAAATGCCAACAGTCCCAAGACCAATCCCATTCATGCCCAGCAACTGATGCAGCAGATATAGCCAGAAGTTTAGATTGAAAGGTTTGTGCAGCTTGGAGACATCCAACAGCTGCTGCTAGGTTTGCCAATATGCCAAGGCCCAGACCCCTTCACCACAAAATGGCCAAAAACCAGAAGACTGCCATCTACCTCCAAAAACTCTTCACTGAACATGGTGACCAAAAGGCAGTTTGCAAGATCCTGAGCGCAGGTCCCTGTTCCCTTCAAAGGGGTGACATTCTACCATTAGACTGCCATGTTGGAGCCCAAACTTCTGGCAGCTCCCCCATTCCAATAGTAGATAAACAGACAACTCCAGTACCATCAGGCACTGCAACATGAGTAACACAAGAGATGTAGTACAGGGTGATCTTTCCAATTAACTGAGTCTGCATTGATGCCGTGCCAACCACACCGCCCTACATGAGGTTCAGCAAAGAGGTCTCATCAGCTTCAGAGCGCCAGCTGCTGCTGCTGCATGCATTGCTGATCTGGAAGGGTGCAAGGGTGCAACTCTTCAGTTGTCTATTGTAGTAACTAGATAGAGATACTACTTGAACTCTAACGCTCTGAACTCCATTGGATGTGTCGAGCAAAGGGACATGTCACTAACTTCGCGTTTACGCTGTGTTGCCCGCACTGCCATGACTCGCCAGGAACCTCTGCCTGCTCCAAACATTTCTCACTGCTGCCGTCCCTGCTGCCAGCAGCAGCGCAGGCCCATACCTCACCACAAACCACCCCCAGCTGATCAGCTGCAGACTTTCCAGACCCCTTGAACCCCTGATACCCATCAAGTTCACAGATGCTACAACATGTGACAAGATCTCAACAGTCATGAGTGGCACAAACCACAACCAGGGGACCTGATACTCCCAGCCTTTGATGAGGCCCACACCCAGCCACATGGACACACTGTGGACAAAATCAGGGCTGCTCCATGCTTTGACTATCATGGCAGGGGTTACAATGAGGTTGGTGGTGCAAGCTAAGTTGAGGAGTATGACCGACACCATCCAGCACAGCATGAGAAGCTGCCGCCGCTGCCAGGCTTGGTAGTATGCTGTTGTCTGTTGCTGCTCCTGCTCCTGCTGCTGTGGGTGTACGTTGTGTTGGACTTTTGCTGGGTCTGCTGGGCTTGACTGAAGCTTGCCACCGCCGCTGCTGCTACTGCTGATGGTACTGCTGCCGCTGCTGCTGCCAGCTTCAAGTTGCACCAGTCGCCGTGCCTGCTGCTGCTGTACTTTCCTACGCAGCAGCAGTATTGCTGCCGGCATCGCCACTTGCAGTCCCCACACCACAACAAAACTCCACACATAACGCCACACACCAGCCGCTACACCAGCTGGATAAGCATTTGGGCTTAGCTGATTGCTGAGACTGCTTGCGCCCTGCCTCCCATCTCCTTGATGTTGGTTGCTGTGTGCTGCTGACATGTCGCTCTTGCCAAACCAGCAGGTTGCTGCCAGCAGTGCATTGTGCAGCAGCGTCAGCATGTCCAATGTTGATGTGCTCATGTACTGCAGAGCACAGTACCTGCGCTCCATACTCTGATCTGAGAAGCCACACAGCAGCTGGCTGAAGGGGACTGGGGCTGATACACTAGCTCCAGGCCGACTGCTGCTCTGATCAGTTGCTGCTGCTGATGCTGCAGGCTTAGCCCATGTAGAATCTGCGCTGCTACCGCTGCTGCTGCTGCTGCTGCTGCTTGCTTTTGCGTCCTGATAAGTCACGGTATGCCTATCTGCCACTGGACTGCCATCGCCTGTAGGTACTGTGATCGACGCCGGCGCTGCTACTGCTGCTGCTGCAGCCATGCGTTGCACCAGAAACTCCAGTGTGTTGTGCAGCCCAGCAGCAGCAAGGTGGACACACACATGACGCAGGGCTGAGGTAACTGCAGGAGGATACGGGACCACCACCGCCGCTGCTGTTCCTGCAGGTACTTCACTTGGTCCCAGAGTGGTTGCACCAGCTGCTGCTGCTGCTGCTGTCTGTGTGGCCTGTTGTGCTGCAGCTACCGAGAGCAAGTACCCAATGTCAACTAGCAATTCGCTAATCTGCTGCCAGGCCAGCATGGCACCTGTCTCTGTGTCGGCACTGTCTGCTGCTGCTGCTGCTGCTGCTAGCTGCTGCCTGCTTGCCTCCAGCTCATTTGCTGCTGCTGCTGGCAGCACCAATATTGGCAGCAGCAGCATGGGATTACTGCTGCTGGAAAAACGCTTGACACAAGCACCAGGGTCGCACCGTGCCCTAGTGTGGACCGACCCCTGGGAACCTTCCACCTGCACCTCCTGCTGCTGCTGCTGCTGCTCCTGTTCGCTGATTGGCAGCAGTGCAATGTGGGCTAGGCCAGTAGCCAGGGCCGGCAACAGGATCCTGCAGGGCACAACACGCAACACACAAAGTGGCAATACACAAGAGTAACTTGTACACATGAACCGCGGCCTTTGCGCCGTAACAAAAACGAGGCTTTAAGCAGCACTACCAGACGGAGAACTCCATCTCTTCAATCATGTGCATCCAGTTGAATGTTGGTCCATGAGTAACATCAGGTGTGCAACACCCAATCATACAAGTCAGTCCCTGAAGCCACGCCACAATGCACTCTATTGTCTTGTGACTGTAGGGATGTGACACCAATCTAGGTTGTGTTATGAAGCAGTTGGTACAGTAAACCCTCGATATTGTCACACTCGATACTGGAACATTCACGATATTGTCACATGATTCTCCGTCCCGCCCGGTCTGCCGCGGGTGGAAAGTACCCCCGGAACTGTCACAATTCCGAACTGTCACATGAAACCTCCTTCACCAAGTAGGTGACAATATCAAGGGTTTACTGTATTGCAATCGCTGCTGCCAGATTGCTCAGCAGCGATACCAGATTGCTGCCAGATTGCTCAGCAGCGATACAAAGCTCCACGCTACCCCCCCCCCCACCTCGCAGTCCAGTGTTGGTGGCCCCTAGCAGCGAGTTGTTCCAGCTGCATGAGCTCATCCTTCACAACAGATCCATGTTGAAACACCAGCATACGGCAGCTGCTGGTACTGCCAACATTGCTGCTGCTGCTGCTGCCAGTAGTGTCTGTGCAGTCATGCTGCCTCAGCAGCAGGGTGAGATGCTGCTGCTGCTGCTGTGTGCGTGTGGAAGCAGCCACAGCACAGCAAGGCTCGCAAGACACTAATTGGAACGTGGGGGTTGCAGTTGGCTCGCTAGGCTCACTTACAACCTTGCTGCTGCTACTGCTGCTGCTGCTGCCTGGCCTCACGGCCGCATGAGCGCTGCCCACATGAACATCCACCGCTGTTGCCACATCACCAGAAGCAGCAGCACGCCCCTGAGAGCCGTTGATCGCTGCCTGCGCAGCGCCCAGCAGCTTTGCAGCCAAACTACTGCTGTTGTTACTGCCGTTCCGGCTGTTGCAGTCCGTGACACCGACGTCTTCGTTGCTACTGCTGTTGGACGTGTCACCAGGCTGTTGTGTAAGCTGTGCTGCTGCCACTGTGGCCTCTTCCGCTGCTGCTGCTGCTGCTGCTGCTGGGTCTGGCAGCAGGCCACCTCTGAGTGCATACACACAAGCGATCATCTGCACACACCCCGGGAAACATACTGCTTGGATCTGCTGCTCTGCTGAGTCAGCTGCCAGGTCACCAGCAGTACCGCTGCTGCTGGTGCTGCTGTGGTGCTGTAGCTGTTGGCTGATTGCTGACGTCAGCAGTGGCCCCAGTGTGTTGACGCTTGAGTGAGGTGCAGAGTGTAACTGCAACACGGGAGAGATACAGACACATGTCAGATCAAACTACTCAATCATCATCAACGCATCAGCATAGCACCACGTCGACAGTACATGCCAGTGGCGATAGATTTAGCAGCCGGCATCACCCAGGTGCCAACCGAGCTGCATGCTTCTGTTGGCAAGCCGCAGGACCTTGCACGGCCAAAAGCACACGAAAGTCCGCCTCACCCACGCATGGTGTGACGACATGATGATGTGCATTGAATGGGCACTTGGTTGTGATGACGTGGGTCAAGAAACATATATACCGGCTGTGTGCAGATCTACTACAGACAATCAACTCCCATATGCAAAGAGTGCGGCGATGACATTGTCTAACATGCCCTTGAAGAATTCGCGTCCTTGCTACTCAGATGAAGTTGTAATAGAGAAACTGGCTGAATGCAGCCTGCATTTCCTCTCACCTTTATACTGATGGGCATGGTTGCGGCCACCGAAGTGTAATGCATTACACCAATGCGACCAGCAGGCAACTGCTGAGCCTGGCAGCAGCAGCAGCAGCAGGAGCAGCAGCACAACATGCATGAGGTTTGCTTACTGGTTCTCAACAGATCCTATTCGGTGCGCATTCAATTTTGCCCATGCTGACTCATCCCGGTTTTGCAAGCATAAACATCTGCATTCCATGCTGCTGTCAGCAGATGTGGCAGCAGTAATAGCAGCAGTGACAGCCGGGTCCCCTGTCAGCTGTACAGACATCTGCTGAATGTAACATGCGTCTGATACACAGCCACGATGCACAAGGCATAATCTACGTCTTGCTGATGGCAGCAGATTGTCAGCCGTTGTTATCAGCTGCCTGAACTAGCGTGTCACAAGCAGCAATAGTACTGCCTTGCCCCGTCCCCCGGCCCCCGGCCCCAGCCCCCGCCCGCCCGCCCACCTGTTGAGCTGCTGCCTCAAAGACAGCCGCCACGTCAGCATCAGGAAGCACAGCAGATAAGCAAGGTATCAGCTGCCTCATGCGCGCAATGCTGCTGCTGCTGCTGACACTGCTGGCCGCCATCGCGGCTGCTTGCACTGGCAGTGGGATGTCAAGCACTTTTGCGGTGTAGCTGCTGCTGCTGCTGGTGTTGTTGTTATGCGCTGCTGCTAGCTGCAGACTGTGTGCAATGTCCCGCTGGAACTGGCTGCTGCTGCTGCTGCTGCCAGCTTCAGCTTCACTACTTTGCTTCGCAACAGGCGTAACATGCTCTTTCTTGACTTTGGTTTGCTGCTTGCTGCTTGTGCAGCTGCTGTTGCTGTTGTTGCTGTGCTGGTGCTGGTGCTGCTCGCCCGCATGCATTGAGCCCATGCACCAGGCAGCAGCAGTGGGTATCACGGCCACAAACAGCAAACTAACACACCAATGCATAAATGCGAGCCCACTGTCCCCACTGCTCCCTGTACTGCTGTAGAGTCTCCTGGCCTTGCTGCTGGTTGTTGCTGCAAGGATCCATTCTAAGGGACACAGCAGAAGCTGCACCTTGAACGGAACCTGAGATGCAGCAGTGCAGTAGCAGCAGCAGAAGCAGCAGGGTTCAGCGAACGGTGTGAGTTGTGGATGCCCAGATCCTGACAAACGGTCACATGCTTTGATGTACCAGCTGATGTAACACATCTGGTCAGACAACAGGTCCCGTTCAAGGGCTGGCCCGCTCAGTGCACATAAGGGTTGGCATGGCCAGCAGTTGGTGCATCCACTCACACCAAATCTGCCATGTGCTATACATATCCAAGCCACAGCATGACTCCATCAGCTATGAGCCAGGTGCGCATGTATCCACACATCAGCTGGCAAGCATCTGACACCCACCGGCAGCATCACAGCCAGCCATGTTTGGTACAGATACATGGGATACCCCTCAAAATGCTTGAGAGATGACACGCTCAGGTAGTGCTGACTGTACCAGCCCAACACCATGCACAAGCTGGCAACAGCATGGGGCAGCAGACGCTGAAGAACCCTCAGAGAGTAGCGCAGCTGGGGGTACTGCCAGTAGTACTGTGGCTGGTACCAGATCAACAGCGACCTGCTGCTGCTGCTGCCACCCCTGCGGGTGCGCAACAGGCCTACTGCTGCTGCTGGGTTGATGATTGGCAGTGGCAGCAGTGGTAGTGCTAACAGCAGCAGCCTCAAAGGCAGTGCCACCAAGATGACTAGGTCCTGAGCCAGCCAGCCCCAACCAGCAATAAGTGTCAATGCCTGCAAGGATTGCAGTAGCAGGCCAGCACGGCAGCAGAAGGTGAAGTGATGCATTGATTTGACACGCCCAGCAGCAGCTGAGCCTTTCCTATATGCAGTGCATAATCACATCATGCAGCAGTTGATGACAGCAGAGGTTCCACAGCTGGTATTGCCAATGCAGCACGGGTTTGGTGTGTAGATGTGTGGTGAGATGTGGCAGTGGGGAGTGGTATGATGCAGCATGTACTTGTACTGCAAACCGGTACCACAAGGACTCTGCACTCTGACGTTTCAACCTGAACTCGGGATCCAACACAAAACATACATGGCGCTCATGGCTCCGTAGCATCAAGTCCTGGCAAGGCTGCCGTGTGAACACCAAAACGATGTACATATAAGCATATAAGGAACCAGCTGCTGCAAGGTTGACAGCTGTGGCTGCGGGGTTAGCACCTCACCTGCAACAGGTATGCTCCAGCTTGCTGTACTGCACAGACAGGCCTGACGGCTAAACCCACCAGCCTACTGCTGCTGCTGTTGGTGGTGGTGTGCTGTGTGCACTGCTGAGCAGCTGTCTGCCAGCTTTGAAGGCGGCTTGATAACCAGGGCCACCGCGCTGTGGCATGAAGTATTGTGCTGCATTGGCTGGCATCAGGATGGACGTTATAGCATGCCATACACCAGACTGATGACCAACTTTTTGATGTGTCGTCAGTGTGTGATTCATAAGATGTTGCAGAAGCAGCGCCGCAACTGCTGCTGATAGAAGTGCCAGGTGTGGTGATGCCTGTCACCCTGCCTGCTGTCGCAATGCTGTCAGAACTGCCGCTACTCATGCCGCTGGTCGCGGCTTGCGGGCCCAGAACGCACAGTGCTTGGAGATTGTTGTGAAAGAACAGTAAGAAAGCTGTCAGCATGAAAGCACTGCATAGCAGCTCCTGACCCAGTGAGGAGCGATGCCTTGAACCGGCATCAATATAATGGTGCCGTCTGACACTCCCATCTACAGGGGACGTGACGCTGCAGCATACACCGCTTTGATTACGGGGAGTTTTGTGGCCTGCCATCCTTGGCAGCCTCCGTGCTGTTAATGACACTCTGGCCTCAGAAAGATCGTTCAACAGAGTATAAGGGTTTGTCTTGCTGCGGAGTCGAGTGTCCGAGCTGGTCGCAGGCTATGGCGCATCATGACGCGCAACTTCCTTCTGCTGCAAGCCTTTCCCGTGATACTGTGAGCACTTATACACTTGATCCTGCGTCAGAACCTCCAGTGAGCCACGCAAACTACCTCCAGCGACCGAGCATACGACACAAACTACTCGGGCCGTGGCAATGTGGCGGGACCGACCGTTGAGTTCTTGCGCGGCGTGGTCGCCTGGTTTAGAGGATGGCTGGTGTGAGTAGCTGTTGTGCTGCCAGTGCCTAGTAATCTTATGAATCGGGCCTGAGCCTGGTGTCCTGTGAGCGCATGGCCGCAGTCCAGCGTTCCTACAAGCGCTCGGTGCTGGGCGTGGGCTTGTATGGTCAGCAGACGAGAATCGGTGCGCGAAGGCTGTAGCTGCACACCATGCATTGATCAGGGCGTGTGCGAACATGCCAAGTGTCCAGGTGTGGGTAGGCCCAGCCGCTGGCAGTCCTCAAGTTTGAGACTGCTGCAACACAGGCGACTGACACATGGTAGCAATACTTAGAGGCAGCAATACTGGAGTTGAATGATCACGGACTGTCCTGTTCACAGCCGTATGGCTTGTCCTGGTATGGTACTACACCAAAGTAAGACCCGGCCCATATCTTTAGACTACTCTCCACTGTGTTTGCAGTCAAACATCACTCTTTTCATAATACATATGCAAAGTGGTATTGCATCATGGATATGCATAGTACAATAGGGGCCTCAAACCCCTCACGTGCCTCAAACCCCTCATGTGCCTCAAACCCCTCACGTGCCTCAAACCCCTCACGTGCCTCAAACCCCTCACGTGCCCCAAACCCCTCTTGTGCCTCAAACCCCTCACGTGCCCCAAACCCCTCATGTGCCTCAAACCCCTCATGTGCCTCATTCCCAGTGCCTTTTGACAGTGTTGCACGCATGTGCATTCCACAGCAGTCACACTTGTATTGATGGTATTACGGGTAAGAAAGGGTGCACTTAATTGATAGGTAGACAAAGCAGACAGCGTGATAAGCCTGTAACACACCCACCGGAATCAGCCTGTAACACAGCCACCACGGGCACTAGTGCTAGTACTACTAAGCTTAGAAGAACAGCAAACACACTAGCTTTCTCGTCCTCGGCCAGAAGCACTTCTACCTTGGCCAGAAGGTGCACCAGCATGGGGATCAACAACTGATAGGATCTATACTGTGTTGGCTGCCCTGACATGGCATGCTGCATGTGGCCACTAGGGAGACTACCTCCACTCGTGAGGTCAAGTGGTGGCTGCAGCTGGTGTCCTTGGTACATCATCTGCTGCGTTGGTGGCTGCTGATGTCCGTGCTGATAGCTACCAGACTGGTACTGCTACATGTGATGAGGATGCTGCCCAGGGGAACACTAGGGTACTGCAAGTGACTTGGTGTCTGTTGTGGCACACCTGCGGCTTGTGTGATGAGCCCGGTTAGATTGCTCAACAAGCCACCAAGGTGCTGGAGTTGGAGCCCGCTGTTGCCTCCTGACTGAATAGGGAGTGCCGCCTGTGGTGGCATGTAGTAGCCCGGCTTGGCACTGCCATGGACGTAACCATGCAGCCGCATCGCTCCATTGCTGCTGCTACTGCCAGCACTGCTGTCATGGAGTGTGCTGGGCGGCCGCATGAGAGTCATGCTGTTGCTATGTGACCCAGATGAGCAGCACCATGGTGGTGCACGTGTGGCTGCATTTCTGCATTGCTGCTGATGCTGCCGACACCACCAGTGTTGTACTGCACTGCTACGAGTGGCTGCATTATGCCGTACTGCTGCTGTTTTGAGGCACATGATGCCTATGAGGCACATGACGCCTATGAGGCACATGACGCGTATGAGGCACATGTAGCCTGTGGGGCACATGAGGCACGTGAAGTCTATGAGCCACACGAGGTGTTTGAAGCACATGATGTGTATGATATGCTTGATACGCATGAGGCACATGAGCCTGATTTTCAAAATCAGGGTCATGGCCCATTGGCTGTGTGAACTTGGCAAGTAGTTACGTGCTATACAGTAGTTATATAACATAATATCTGAGTTGACAATACACATATGCAGTGTATGGCCAAATCGGGACTACAGATATGGCTGTAAAATGGAATTGGCAATATAAATCTTGTCGTTCGTATTGATTGTCCCTCATCCTGTTGTCGAATGCACCCTCAACTGCATTCGACAATTGAATAAGGGCATGATCGTATGGCATCAGTGAACGTGTGGTGCACAATTTGGCATACAGCATGATGGCATGGGCTGACGACCTGTGGTAGGCTGCCGGTCGTGCTATGTTCATGTTGTGCGTCCATGTGTCACTGCCCAAGCAGTATATGCTGCTGCTTGTGTATATATATGTGTGGGTCACATCAGCTGAGTGCGTATCCAGCTGCACAAGCTGGACATAGAACAGGAAAGTAGAGAGAGCTAGATCAGCAGATTGCTGCAGTGTTATGCCATTTGGTTGTGTTATCCAGTACACTATGTGGAAGAGTGCCGTCTGAGACGGTGAAGCGGTGTGCATAGTCACTATGCATATGCATGTGGAGTCCACATGTGACTTGCCTTTCAGAAACAATGATGCTCAGGGTACTGGCATCGCAAGTCCGAGCTCGCCGGGTCATGCATTGACACCAGCAACGCAGCCGCCACCTGACTGGGTGATGGCAGTACAATCATGACAACGCAAGCTGAGGCCAGCACTGGTCATTTTGACTTTGGCTTTGTGGTTCCTGGCACATTCCCAATAGTTGTGATCACAGTCATGACAGTGCCTGAGGGGTACAGGCACACAACACAATAGAAAGGTGGCAATATTCACAAGCAAGTGGCAGTCACAGCAGGGGCAATGGCCAATGTGCTGGTTGGCTTGCAACAACTGCCGGGTCCATGCAATGCGTTGACAAGGTGTGCACGTCTCTGTTACACCAGTTGTCGATTTGGTGTGCTCCCGGGACGTAAGGGAAGCAAACTCAGGATGAGAGCTCCGGTGCCCCTGTCGCCGGTGCACTCCAGCGAAAGGAGGAAGTGCGTGCAAAGGCGGGCGCCGAGGTGTACTGCCTGTAGACAATCGAGCCGACGCACACGTGATTCCCATATATCTATTGTAGCTAAGCTTACTACCTTGTTTTGAGCTCAGTACGCTTCACTACAACGACTGTCACTGCGGTTTCGAGACATTGAACGACATCCAGGAGCCGCCCTGTGCGCATCAGTGCCTGCAAATCGTAAAACAATAAGCGCTTACAGTGTGTTTTTAGTGCATATGCATGTGTTTCGTGCGGCGCGTACCATCATGTTGTGCATCCTTGCACCGAGGTCCCTTCAGCAATAAGCGTACATCAACTTTGTTTACCAGCCACATCTGTCTTACAGCACAATGTGTCACTGAAGCGGTCGCCACACTGCATTCATTGTGTACCGCCGTGTACTCTGATGGCCCACAGTGAATCCGCCGCAAGTGAAGAGGCAGACAGCTCCCCTACAAACAGCAACACCCCACCTGGCAAGGCACTTGTTGCTGGTAGAAGGTTACGTGGCCTCAGCTGGAACAAGACGCATCAGCTTTGGCGAGTGCGTATCTATTACGCAGGCAAGCTGCGCTTCGTAGGCAGGTGCGTCCACCTTGATTGCGCGAAACGTAGTATCTCCAACGATACATGCCCAGCTGGCAATGCTAGGCGCCCTATACTGCGTCAAAATCACAGTCAAGGCTCGCAAGTCCAGTACTGCCTGTCGGTTGTACTGGACGCACCCTAGCAGGTCAGGGTTAGTGCGGCCTCTGTAGTGCTTACGGGTAAGCCTCACTACCCCTGTAGCAAATGAGATCCTCCGTGTTACGCTTATGGTGGGGCAACCTCAGTCTCAAGATATCATCAGCGCTCTTTTCATGTACAACCTTTGCAGGTTTCAGGATGCCGTTGCAGCTGCGAAGGCTTATGACAAAGCAGCAGTATACTTGTATGGAGCTAACGCCATAACAAACTTCGGGCTTGAGGCTTGCCTAGCAGATCCAACAGAAGTTGGATCGTGCATTGTCCGGGCCAAAGAAGAGGCTGAACATGCTGCTGCCAACCGCCAGGCTGGCAGCAGTAGCCAAGGGTCTGCACCAGCGGCAAACGCAAGTGGTAGCAGCCACTCCCCCAGCAGCAGCATGAGCAGCAGTAGTTTGCACATTCTTGGGCTCGACGGGTTGGTGGCAGGTGTTGCTACTCAGCAGTGGCAGCAACAACAACAACAGCAGCAGAAGTACACCTTGCAGCAAAGCATGCAACTGCTGGGTGCGCATGTGCTGCCAGCAACAGCAGCGGCAGCAGTGTCGGGGCAGTCCGTGAGCTGCGCACTACCAACGGTGACTCAGCCTTATCATCATCAGCAGCAGTACCCAACTGCTGTCACGAGCACTCTCAGCCTAGACGCCAACAGCAACAGCACAGCAACGATATCTGCCGCTACTGCTGACGAGGATGCAGCAGCTGCTGCTGGCAGCAACGGCGACAGCCTGGCAGCAATGAATTCAGCAGATCAAGCATGCCTGCTGCAGCTGCTGTTAGATGCACAGCAGCAACAGCAGCAGCAGGTCTTAGGCTTGTACACCCATGAGAGTTTACATTCCAGCCCGCAGCCCGCGCTGGTGCCAGGCGCTGCACCAACAGCAGCTGTTGCTGCTGCTGCCGCATGTCATCAGCTGTTCTCACAGCAGCCACAAGTGTTTCAACTCACAGCTGATAACGCAATTGGAGCAGTATATAACCCTGCTGCTTCTGTTGGCACTGCTGCTGCTGGCAGGCTACTGTACGCTGCAGAGCCAGCTGCATACCTTGGGAATCTGCAGCAGCAGCAGCAATACAGCCTAGAGCAGCAAATTCAGTTGCTGTCAATCGGCAACCACTGCGCAGAACAGTATCACAGCATACCCTGTAACGACAACTTCAGCACTGCTGCTGCTGCCGCCGCTGGCAGTACCAGCTTCATTGCTGGCACCAGACTTGGCAACATTACTTGTACATCTGCGACCGCACGTGGTGGCAGCACCTATTGCAGCGATGCTGCTGCTGGCTGCATTCCAACATGTGATTGGCAGTACCGACCTTGCTAAACCACAATCAATCAGAGTCTGGTGCGCATGATTGCGCCTGCAGGGTGCATTGTAGGGTTTGCTGAGGATCAGGGTATATCACACTGCAATCTAGCTTGCAGTTCAGTTGAAGCTGTATTAGTAACGCATGCCCTGGTGATCAATCGTATACCATCAAATGTGTGGCACATTACAGTTTGGGCGTGTGGCCTTATACGCAGCTGTGCATGCGTGATGCACATCAATTCACAATGCACATTGTTTATGCCACCAGCGTGCATTCGGCACTTTTTCCGCTGGCAGACTTATTGGCAATTTCAGGCATGCTTGATAAACAATGAATTTGGCACGCTGCTCTCAATGCGTTGCTGCACACAGTATGAATGTATTAGGGCAGCACATGTTTGCAGTACTAAAAACACTAGTGTGGGTCGGCAGCAGCAGCACAATGCCTGCTGCAGCCTTTCAAGCACCAGGCGCATTGCATACTACATGGTGTTTGCTACTGAGTACGCACATCCACATAAGATGCTAGAGTGCTGACAGCGCATTGCACCGGTGGCATCACCTTACGCCGCAGTGATGAAATCCCTGTCAGCAGCAGCTCCAGCAAGCGCCATACTGCCAGGGATTCCCACAGCTTCAAAGCTGCAGTCGGTGCATGATCACTGATCTTCAGAGGCATACGGTCCAGCCCTGCAGCGCACAGTATTACTTGCCACTTGTGTGTTGGACATTGGCAGCAGTGACGGGTGGCAGTGTTGCCACTTGACACTCAACAAACGGGGCAGGCAATTGCCGCAGTGACTGGGTTGCACTCGAGTGACACAGCTCTATCTATGTTTAGAAAGCTGAGTTTATTACATGTGCCAGTCGGTGGGATTTCGTCTATCTATGATGTTTGGTTTGTTGAATATGGATTGTTGTTAGCAGTCGATGCTGAGTTGGCAGGGCCCTGTGGTGGGTTGAACTTCTGTGCAGAAATATTGCGTGCTATGTCATCTCTTCTGAAGGCCGTGACAGCCTTCCGGCATATGGTACGCTACTGGGTTGGTGTAGAACTTGTATCCTGGCCGCTTCTGGCCTGTATTATCATGGGTGTGTGACGTGTTGTGTGTCGCATATTGATAATGCTGTTTCAGCATGTTGTATGGCATCAGTATGTGTCAGTGAGCTTACGCACTCTGTGTTGGTGAAGATACACGCTTGCTGCAAAGCTTCCAAGATGTACTCAACTTGTGCAGAAAATTCATGCAGAACATCCATGGAACATACGGTGTATGACCTACTCATGTCTCTGAGCACAATCAGCCTCATGAGACTCTGTGACGGTCATGCTACGGTACACGATCAGATCAGAGTGTTGATGCAGCGCCTGATATCATAGTTTGTGCACTCAGTTGGCTGATTCATGGGTGTTGGTTGGTTCATCAGTCTACGTAATGCTGGTTGGTTGGTTGGTTGGTTTGTTGGTTAGTCAGTCTGTTTGATGCTGCTTCAAATGCAATCTGCCAGAATCCAAACTTGTTGACACATTTCACTCACCCTTTTGTCAACTCCATGGCCGCAACTTGCCTGCAGCTTGCTTCACTGATTGAAGCAGCGCTGCTAGCATATATGTGTGCTGATAGCCAGGACGTGTTGTACCCCTAGGTGGCCCATAGCAGTGCACTTTGGTTCTGTGGTAGCCCCTGTTACAGAAGAAGATTAAGGACAGTTACTATGTGCACTGTAAGTTTGTTGGACGTGAGTGGCATCTCATCTGCCAGATTAGTGATAATTGTTGACAACATTCAAGGACTTGATGTTATATTGTTTCAGAGTAGCTTGACCTACTCGGTACCGTCGGTAGTGCCTTGTATCGTGGAGAAGACATCAAAACCTCAGCTTTTCAACAGAAGATTATGTGCAAACAGTTGTGCATTAACACAAGCATATGGCACTCCATGCATTGGTTGATTGGAAGGCATTCAACCACCCATGACATAGGATGTTGTCAGTTGGTGGTTGTGCAAGGTGCGGTTGTGGCAACAACCCTCTGATGTAGCAAGGTGCAGTTCCTTCCAACAGCAAGGTGATGGTGCAACCCGCACATAGCTGTGTGATATAGTCACTGACTGCAGTGATTGCAGTCATCTGGTCCCAAGTTGCTGTTACAGTTGTTGTTTGGAAAACATGCTGCATTGTTTGATATAGCCAAGGCATCTGTGATAGCGACGTTCACGAGTAGGGACACGTATCTGCCAGTCTATGTGGTTTGTTACTGTTGCGATGACTGCTGCGCACTTTTGAGGTACCTTGGGGCAAAGACATGCTGTGGCATAAATGAATGCATATTGTTTGCTCATTTGGTCCTGTTATGGGGTTCTGCGTTTGAACTTGTATGTGGTGTAAGGTGCCAGCATTATGCAGCACGTTCAGAGGTCTATCCCGACAACACTTTGGGAGAAGTGAATATTGCCCAACAATAATTGTCCTTATGCAAGTTTCAAGGTGCCCCACTCAGCCCAAATGATTGGCTGGTGGACTTTTTGCCTGGCTTAAGCAGCTGTCAAGGTACAGCAAATTTAGCAGTATGTACCACTTTGCAAATACGTCAAGATACTCTGTCAGTGAATGCACTAACAGCACCTTGTCCTTTGCGATGCTGTGATGACGGTTGGTGTCCAGGTCTGAGCAATGAAACATCCTGAGACGCAGTCTGCATCGGATCTTCTAGACATTGGGATGGTCATCATATGCACTAGTGGCAACATCAGTGCCGGCATTACGCAGCTAACTGAGCAATCAGTAAGTTACTATTGTGTTGCTGTTGTGATCCGCCGGCAAACCAGCATGCTTGTGATCCATGTTGTGTACTGCGGTAGCCGCTTGCCTTAAGTCGCAGAGCTGCGGTGCGCGTCAGTGGTATGTGTGTGAGCTGGGGTGCTGCCATGTCCCGAAAAATGTGGTTGAAATACTTGTGTGTGATTCACACAAGGCTGTGTGGTTTGGATATAACAAAAGCATGTGTACACTTTGCTGTACTGTCCAACCTGGAAACAATTCATGAATGCACTGGTAGTGGTGTTGATGTGCCGGAAGGAACACAGGGGCAGCATTTGCAGAACCACTTGCTCAGCAGCAGCCACAGCAGGTCAGCCGACTAGCGGGTAGAAAGTGCGTTGAGGTCTACGACATAGGGCGGTGTGATCCCGCCTGCAGCACGGCCTTGTGTGATCACGGCCACTGATCCTTATGCCAGTGCGCCTGATAGTGTTCACGTGTACATTTAAAGAGTGTGACACATGCCTGACGTGGTCGAAGGCGTTGAGGTTTGCATGTAGCAGTGTCGCCCTGACACCATTTTGCAACCTTGAGGTATGCCAAAGGACCTTGCAATCCAGTCGTCATCGTCAGCAGAGGCTTCTGTTCAAAAGTCCGTCCAGAAGCAGCGTAGCTCGCATGCACTCCCTTGTTTAATATCAGCCAGTTGTCAGGCTGCTGCCAACATGCAGTAATTACTAGTAAGCACTATCAGGCTGCGAACTGCAGTGAATACTCATAAGCGCTTCGCCGCTGGTTTGGGGGGTGTTGCTGACCTGGTACTGCCTGAGGCCTTGTACCACCAGCTGGGCGCAATGGTCAGAGGGACTGCTTACATCATACTGCCTGGAGCATTGCGCAAGGAGCTTTTAGGGACAGGGTATTGGGCCAGCAAGGAAGCTAGCACATCAACAACAGGGGCTTGAATAATCATAATAAAGTATTATAATAAAGATCAGCTCGGTGATCTGGTTGTTGTTTGTTCAGTATACTATGCGCCATGCATTTAGCAGCCTACTGAGCATCACTAGAGCCGCATTTGGATTCAAAGTTGTTAGCACCAGTGTGGGGACTGGTTGATGTTTTGCAGCTGCTGTTCTTGGGTGCACAAGCTGTGCTAGGCATTGTTTGGAGCATTTGCCACCCATTGGTGTGGTTACTAGCAGCAACCACACCAATGAGGCAGGCTGTTCGCCAGCATGTTAACAGTTGGGTCATCAGCAGATACTCCAGGAACGTTAAGTTCAGGTCAGGGTGTGCCAGTGGCAGAACCAGAAGTAACACAGTTCAGGTATCGTGTGCCAGGGTCTACCTGGGGATTTCCAGACTACTAGTACCAGATGTTGTGCCACATTGCCTTGTATTCAGGACGTTACTGCAGCCTTGGATGCATGTTATGATAACAACCTACATCATGCATTCACAGCCAGATGCAAGTAGCATGATACCCGGATTGCTGTGTATGTGGGGCATGTTTTGTTTGCACCCGTTGAGGTGCCAACCCAACTGGTTTCTTGCGGAACAAGCGGGGTTTGTCTTGCTGCATTTGGTTCCCTGCAAATCTGTTTTGCTCGGTGCAATGCATTTGAGGTTACAGAGTTTTATATGGGCAATGAATCATTCTGTATGGGGCATACAGGCTCATACCAGCTCATTGGGGGACCAAGCGTTTCATCTCCGAGACTGCTTGTAGGGTGAAGTAAATTCTGTTCAAACTTTGTCCAGACTTCAATGACTCATCGGATGTCCGCTGAGACTCAGAAATGGATTTTGACAGCATTCTGCTCCACTCGGCCTATTCCGGTCGGTTGGCACCCTTTGAGGTGCCAAAACCAACTAGCTTGCAAGCTACGTTCTTCCATATGACCTCAGAGCAGCGGCAATGCGTGTGCACTCGTACTGAAAGGATTATGGAGCCGCTTACCAATACAGCCACAGATCGTTGTTTACAATATGCCGCCGAGGTAATGCTTATTGAAGGTAGCAGTAAAAGGTGCATATACAGATGATGCTTGCTAGCCCTTTAACTCACTGACCGCACTAAACCTCAAACGTTGCAGTTGCATGCCAAACAGCCAGCATGACTGTGCTCCATCCAAGGACAATGCTTGGTGTCATGCATGGATGCATGATAAGGACAACAGGTTGAAGGAAACACGCCATGGGTGGAAACACGTTCCCGGCTCATGAACTTTCAAGGCTTTTGGCCCACCCAACAGGCAGAAGTGGTTGTGCCAATTTTGAGGGTAGGCTTTACTATCGTGAGCACGCATGGGTTTCATGTATTTGGTAGATGCTGGGGACTTACGACCTGCTGTGCGTAACAGAGCCATAGCCACGACGAGAACATGCAACAGCCCAGCAAATGTAAGCACATGCCACCTCCAATGAGATGCCATTCACTTACAGGCAACCCTGATTTTGTTACACCCATTACTGTCACACTTGCGATCTTGTCACATTGATTGCTGTCCCAGGTTACGCCGGGTATAAGTATCCCCGGTATTGTCGCCTGGCACACTCCTAGCTGTTACACCTGGAGGAGGGGGTCTGTGACAGTAACGAAACGTCGAAGTAACATATCGCCCCAAAAGTGCCCACAACTGCAGCATTATGCCCGGGGCCATAAAACGCTTCATTACTATTTCACAGATGTCTGGAGCACGCGCAGAGCCACGGGGTCGCCACATGTGGTGTGGCCTGTCTGCCCCTTGAGCTTTGTGCCTGCTGGCTTCAATTGCTGCTCGGTTGAGACTGGTACGGCGCTTATGCGCAAACAGTGTGAACCAAATAACGCACCTATAACATGCTAGAGCTGTTGACGACGAGGGGATGAGCAAGGAGGTTGATGCTGAGTCCCCAGCCGGTCTGTTTGGTTCAAACCAAGGCCTAGGCAATGACCAGGAGAATCAAGGGGAATCATTCTGCTACCCGGCTGCCTGCTGCTCTCGTTATCTTGTATGGCACAGGAAGTGGATGGGCTTATCACCACGAGCTTTGGGCAAGGAGGAGTACTCTGAGCAAGGATACACCGGACAATCGCAAACCCCACTGCATCAAGCTGTCAAACCATGTTTGTACATCTTTTGATTAACGATACTAGTTGAGGTACACTCCCAACCTCGGACAGCCGTGCAATTGAGGTACTGTGTGATAACGAGCCGCTCAACAAGTACAGGCCTGCAGGCCTAACAGTCCCACCAGCCCAAACCCTGGGGACAGTCCACCAGCCCAAACCCGGGGGGGGGGGGTCATTACTATGGCATGGTCAATAGTGTAGCTCTGGTTCCAAGCAGTTGTACTGTAGCATCTGCGTAGATTATCATAGCAGCCGGAAGCAGCACGACAAACTGTGCTTTTGTACTGGCTCAGTCGGGCTGGGTCCGTGCCACGTTCCCTGTGGTCTGCTACCGCCTGTGGTTGTGTTATTTTGAGATGGATCAAGGCCGAGATGCCGAGCTTGCGATGCAGCGGGCGTGCGGTGCGCGCATCTCAGCGTGAGCACAGATGCACGTACGCAACGTAAGAAGCTTTAGGCTGGAAGCATGTTTGTCAATTCGCCGACGTCGCCAGAAAGGGCGTGCTATACTACAAGCATGCCTGGGCACCAGAACAGAGCCATTCTGGCAACAGCAGCTACGCTCCTGGTGGCATACAGCAACTTGGGCTTTATAGGTAAACGGTAGACACTGGGGTTCTCAGCTGCAGGGCGATGATCTGATGCTATTGCAGTTGATTCACCCCTGTGAAGCATCAAGCGGTGCTACAGCGTGCCAGCGGCCTTGGGTCCCTGTATCATGCCATCAGCAACAGCAGCAATGCTCTGCACACGGCCCTGCATAGCACGGATGCAGGCCAAACATCTGCACGCCTAGCTTCACACTTATGTTGTTGGTTTTCTTGCAGGCCTGCTGTTCCTGTGCGGTTTCCTGTACTGGGGTGCCGCATGCATCTCCACACCCTATGCAGCTACCAGCTACAAACATCACAGGAGACTCTGGAGAGCCACGACAGCAGCTGCAATACTGCTGATCGCACCCCAGATCCTGGTGCAGCTACTGTACGGCTTGCACTGGTTTCCAGGCAGCAGCGGTGGCGGCGATGATGAGCAGCAGGAGCCATTGTGGCTTGAAGTATTGGGCTTACTAGGGTTCAGCAGCTGGGTGGGCTTGCCTGTTGGACAAGTCTTCTTGGTGAGTAGGTTAACAGCTTCAGGCTGTTACCGCATTACGGTCTTGAAAGTCATTTGCAGTATACTAGACATGCCTGATGATGCAACTCCCGACTGCTTGTCAGATGGCCATGGGGTAGATACACTTTGCAGTGTTCGGTATAGAGGTATGATCAACAGCAGTACAAGCATATTATCCGCACATGCTGTGTGGGACTGTGCCTATGGCTGAAAGTCCATGAATCGCAAGAGTTTGTGTGTACCTTGTGTGAGCCAGAGGCTTTTTCTGTCTTTCTGAATGTGTGTAGTTGTTGGCAGCACCGTTTTTATGCCTCCTAGCAGCGGCAGCAGAAGCATCTGAGGCCACAGGTGTCATAGCAGCACTGAGTGCAGCACCTCCACAGCTTGCTGTCACACCTCTGCAGCAGCAGCAGCAGGGATCCGTGGATGCAGCCGACACAGGCCCAGCGCCAAGACAAACAGCACAGAGCATCCAAACAGCAGCAGCTGTAGCAGCGTTTGCACCAGCAGCTTCTGTTCCACTGACGTTGGGACTGCGGTTTACAAACTCAGGCATTTTAACAGTCGTTATGTTGGTACTATCAGCTGTATTATGGCCTAGCTGTCTGACTCTTGTGTACCTGTTGGTTGTTTGTTGGGGTGTAGCATCCTGGGGCTGGGGGTCCACTAAAACATGGGTAACAGCACCTTACACACTTTGCTTACAGGTGTACACAGGCCTCCATATCCTGCTACTGTACATAGCGCAACTGCCGCTGCTGCAATGCACAGAATGTGACATGTTATTTGACATCATGGGCCTTTATAACATAGGCGACACTGCCCGTTTGCAAGGTTCTGGCGTTCATGGTGCATCTGGGGTGCTTGCAACACAAATTGCACATATGGTGTCATTGCATTTGTTGTATGCTGCATTGGGGTTCTACGTTGGGCTTTTGAGACAACCACTGTATGATAGGGTTGCTGCTGCTGTGAGGGGCCTTCAACAGCAGCAGCAGCAGCAGCAGCGTGAGGTGCCACAAGAAGCAGGCAGGGGTCTCAGCAGAATACAAGAGGGGCTCAACGAGCCGCTGCTGCTGCCAGACTCGCCACGAAGTTCACAATCATCATCTTCCAGTGCTCAAATTCACACTTGGGCAATGCGGGGTACAGGAGTTCACACCTTTGGAGAGGAGCAGCAGGATACAAGGGCCAGCACCCCTTTCAGCCCACCAGTGAGCAGTGTTGACATCAACAGCCCTGCAGCTGGCGTTACCAGCAGTATCAGCGGCCACTGGGCTCAGCTGTCAGTGCTGCTGCAGGTTGTGCTGCCGTTCTTGGTTGGCTGTGTGGAGTTCCTGCTGCGACAGCTGTTATCAGCACCAGCAGTAGCAGGAATAGCTATAGCAGGCTTCAGCTTAGTACAGGTGGGTGTGCAGCAAGCAATGCAAACATGGGTGGGTGGGTGGGAGGGCAATCGAGTTTCAAGTGTGTAGGGTATGAACTTGCATATCTGCAGTGTATGGAGTTAGGAGTGTAAGTGTGTGCCCCAGTCAGGTCTGCCTTGTAGCTTGTTGCACAGACCTAATCCTGCTGTTACTCAATGTCACAGCTGCAAATTCACAGCTCAATGTCGTCAATCCAATGCTACTTGTGTCCATGGTCTTTTACCAACACCGTCAACACTCTTGCAACGCTAGCATGTGTGACTTTTTGCCCCCCAGGTGTCTGTTGTTGGCTGTGCTACACTTCTGCTGGCATTGTGGTCGCTGCTGGCTCCCAGCAGGTGAGATGATGTCATGTCTACTCCTGGGGTTGCCCCATGCTGAGCCCGCACTGTTTGTCCCATGATGGCACACACGCCAAGTGGCTGCAAAACAGCTGGTGCCAGTAGTCGCAAGGGGCCTTGGCAGGGGAAGAAGGTCACTGTAGCTTGCCAGCAGGAAACACTACAGCAGTAAATAGTGCCAGCTGGGGTTGTTGACGGCTTTGTCCATTACTTGAGTCAGACAAAGTCAGTCCCAACAAGTAATCCGCATGTTCAAGGAGGATAGGCGAGTGTGCACAGAACCGTATGTAAGCAGTCAATGTGTCTTTGAACACGATTAGATACAAGTATGATTGTGCATTTTATTCCAAATGTCTGGACAACAACATGTTTGCAGGTTTTCCCGGCCTGTGTTCTTGGCTCTCAGTCCCTGGCTGCTGTTGTTTTACCTCACATGGCTGGTCAATGCATACGTGGCAACAGCACTAGATGGCATCATCACAGCGCCAGCAGTGCTCAAGTCTATTGGTATATGGGGCTACGGCCAGTCATACCCAGCCCTGCTGCCACTGCTGCTGCATCTGATGACAGCAGTAGCAGTGGCTGGACTGAGCTGCAGTAGGACAGCAGCAGGCAGCAGCGGAGGGGTGTTCCTGCCAGCAGCAGTGGCGGTAGCAGCAGGCCTACTGGACTGGAGTACCTTGGACATCCAATCTACTGCAACACCAGCAGCGGCAGCAGCAGGGGGTTTACAGGCAGCAGACCAGGGCTCAGGGGCTCAACAGAGGCGGTTGAGCCAGAGCAGTGAAAATAGTTTCACGGCTGCCGGGCGTGAGCTGCGACACCTATGGAGCTTAGGGTCTAGGATGTCAGGCTCACCAAATGTAACATCAGGGTTTAAGCAGTTCAGTTACTCTTCAACCCCGGCCAGCCCTACAATGGCTCTAAACTCTAGCACCAGCGCACCAACAACGCCACAAAAACCTGGGGCATTGACTCGTCATATCAGCCTGAAAACCCCAAGGGGTGCCGCCATGACTCATTCAGGGTTCAGCCCTGGAGGCAGAGCAGGGTTCAGCGTGCCACCGCTGCTGCTGGAAGAGCCGTTAGACCCTGACCGGCAGCCAGCTCGAAGCGTTGTTGAGCCCCAACCGCCAGCAGCAGCAGCAGTGTCTTCCTGGTTTGCTGCTCCTGGGGTTTCACAAGGGCCAGCGGCAGCCGGCGCACAAAACCCTTGGAGCCAGAGCTGGTCAGAACTGCTGACAACCCTGTGGTCAGGGTTTGGTACCGGCTTGATACAGATTGCCTGGCATCTGGGCCGCATCATTGTGCCTCTGTCATGTGTGGTGCTAGCAGCCAGCCAGCCAGACGTGTTGCACGGGGTTTACCTGGTGGCAATGCTGCTGGGGTTGTGGGGCAGTGGCAGCAGCTGGGGCTTAGGGCCATCAGCCCCTGAACTACCTGTCTGGTTTACACAAGCACTTTCTGATAGCAGCAATCTGAGGTCACCAAGAGTGGGCCAGAAGGAATTTCCACATGCCCTGCCAGCGGCACACTTGCCCCACCACAGGTTGCTCAGATTTTACGGCAGCTGCCATCTGCTGGTTGTCTACTTAGCTGTTGTTATGCAGCTGCCAGGTTTGCAGTCGGACCTAAATGAGTACATACTCAAACTGGTGGGGCTGTGGGATCCCAAGATGCTATCAGACTTGATACCTGTTATGTTACTGTTAGTAACAGCTACAGTGCATGTTACACTGGGCAAGTGGCTGTTGACGAGGCCGCCTGCTGGGCTGTGGCCTGTTCAGCTGCAACAAGTCCGGGGGGTCGCTTCAACGTCAAGCAGCATACCAGTAGGCACAGCAGCAGCATCCGCAGCAGAAGCCATCACAGGGTTAGGCCCACTGCATGAAGATTGCTCAAACTTTGGGGTTGGCGTCAACTGCAAGAGCTACACAGCTTTAGCATGGTTTGAGGCAATTCATCCTAGATTTCTGTACAGGTGTATAACATGGTGCAGCAGAATGGCAACTTCTGGAGGTTCAGCTGTGCTTGTGCTGCTGGTGAGTTGGGGCAGGTTTGTATCATTTGTCAGACTCCTTGAATGCTCTGAGGACTGCGGTGCCAGCCAGGTTGCTTGTATACGTCTTGAGGTGGTCACATCTTGTCTCACACTGCAATGCACGCTGAAGCACATGCTGCCATGACGCAAAATAGTGACGTCACCTGCGTACTGAACCTGTTGCCATGGCCTAATCACCCGTGTGTGCTACTGCCTGCAGGGCTATCTACTGCTGTTGTGGGACACCCCAGTAGGCCTGCTCGGCTGCACCTATCTCCTGCTTCTGGTGCTGCTGTTACTACTGCCACCAACAGCAGCAGCGCTCCAGCACCAGCGACGGCAGCAGCAACGACGGCAGCAGCATGTCTCGCTACCGGACGAGGAAGTTCAGCAACCCTTGTTGGACAGTCACGGGGAGGTGCAGGACACAGCAGCAACACCAGCTGGGCCGGCTGACATTCAAGGCAGCACTAGCGCCGCCAGCTGGCGCTGGCTGCTGCCGCTTTCGCTGGCAGTGCTGTGTGTAGCAGATCTTGCGGCCCACTATGTGTTGGTAGTTGGAGCGCTGGTTGAGGATCGGCCCCTGCTGCCGTCCAATGTTTCAGCCTGGATCAGGGACGTTGTTGGTATTGATGATGGGGCATCAGGAGTTCTGCTGCTGGCATCACTGATGAGGCCTGCTGTGATGCTCACAGGACTTGCCATCCACAGGCAGGTGTTGGGGAGCGGCCAGGGGGGGGGCCCTGTCAGGCTTGCCATCACCATCAGCTGTGATGCACTGACCAACATGCACACAATAAATGCTTCTCCAAGTCAGGTCCTTGAAGCAAAGTCCTGCATATCAGCTTTGTGCCAGCTTGCCAGGCATTGTACATTCAGTCCACGTGGGCAGGGCATTATATCAGTGCTTGAGTAACGGTGTTGCACTGCGCAGGACGTAAAGATCTACTGACTACGGTTAGTGTGTTGTGATTGTGTTAGCACTTTGCCAAAGACGGCCCAATGCGGCTCTGCCTGTACCGAAACAGCCACTCAGTGAACATTCTTTGCCTTAGAACTCTCTGGACAGCTCAGTGCACATCTGCTGTTACCGCCTGTCACTTTTGCAGGTACCTTTTCAGCATCGGCGCCCTGCTAGAGCAGCAGACACAGCTAGCAGGCAGTCCCGGTCCACAGACTGCAGTTGCTCATGAAGCCAGCACAGTAGCTGCTCAATCATCAGTCACTGATCTGGTGCAACAGCAGAGCTGGTCATGGCTGGTCAAGCGCTGGCTGATCTTGCACAGTGACCTGCTGGTTGCATTTGCATGCTTTGCAGCAGCAATGCAAGCCCCCAGTGGCCTGGGTCTGGCTCTGCTGTGTGGCATGCTCACACTTGTTGTTCAGCACAGTTTGATGACAGGACCTGTTCTCAGCAGGTACCATAGCGGCCCTGGGCAGGAGCAGCAGCAGCAGCAGCACAGGACAGCTAGCCGAAGGCCTGGGGCTCAACGTACAGATCTTCTTGTAGAAGGATGCATCATTGCTCTTCAGTTGCTAACAGCAGCTTGGTTGCTCATGCAGTACACACTTCAAGTGCATTGGATCAGCTCACTACTGCTGTCCCAGTCGCCGCTGTTGCCGTGGCTGCTGCTGTGGCTGGGGTTGCCAATCAGTGGTGATGACATCACCCAGGCTCAAGTCCAAGATTTGGGTTTAGAGGTCCTGCTGAGGGACAAAGCCCTGATACTAGTGGCTGTAGCTGTCAGGATCAAAGCGCAGCAGTGGCAGCAGCAGCTGCCAGAAGTGGTCATCATGGCAGCAGCCCCTGGTCAAGCTTGTCCCCTGTTCTGGCCCCCAAGGCCACACACAGCAAGGACAGCTGAATCTGAATCTGATCAGCCACGACTTGCTGATCAGGCCAGCCTTGGGCCTGATTATGACAGCCTGAGCCCTGAGAGTCAGGCTGGTGCCGGTCCTGACAGTCAGGCTGGAGTACGTGAGGGTACTGGCAGCTGGGATGAGCTTGAGCCCGTGTTACGGAGAGCTGAGCAGCTGGTGTCACCTCTGACAGCGCTGGCCTTCAAGGTGAGGTTTGAGGTACTTATGTAATAATTGACTATGCATGAGATAAAGATGATATGGGCCTCGATTCACTAGTCAACGTTGCTACTGTTCATTTTGACCTATTTTGTGTATGCCAAATTACATGAATGCTTCACCAGCTTGTGCTTTGCGGTTACTGATAACTGAAGTCACTACCAAGCTGCTGTCCGTTGTCATGCAGTTGCTGAGTCAGCTAGGTCTGTTGACCTCCAGAGCCCTGGCAGCAATGGATCTCCCAGAAGGGGCAGTACAATTTGCAAGCCTCATAGCACCGAATAAACGTGATGCCACAGGCACAACCACTGACAGCAACCAAGGGCCATATCTCCACAGTACCATGCGACCCCTAGCCAGCAAGTTGTCATGGTTTGCAGCAGTTGTTTCAACGGGGTTGAGGTCTTTTGTTGAGGGGTTTTGGATCATGTGGGGTGCTGAGTGTGTGATGCTGCTGCTACTGGCAGCAGCATTTGTCAGCAGCAATGCGTGGTCAGTCTTGTATCTGCTGCTGGTTGGCTGGGGGATGGCAGCAGCTGACAGGGCAGGGTGTGTTCCTACTGCAGCTCCCAACAACCGCACTAGCAGTAGCAGGGTGCAGGGCAGAAGAGGTAGAGGATCATCGTCACGGACAGCTCGTCGCAGCAGCAGTGATGGTGGTGGTGGTGGCAGCAGCAGCTCACGATGGTGGCAGATGGTTCTGGCGTCTCTGGTGTTGGCATTGGTGAGAGAACCTACAATGCACCTGAGGGCTTGCGTGTCAACATGCACCCTAAAAGCTTGCACCTGATTCAGGGATTTAGCACCTTTGCCATGAGTTGGTGGCAAGGCTGCGATGTGAAGTTACCCAAGTTGCAGTGCAGAACCGTTCTTGAAGGGGCTTTGAGCCGCCTAACTGATTGATTCAGTTCTGGCCCAAAGAACATGCTGGCTGCTCAGACAGCGGCGAGATAAGTCCTGCTTGTGTTTGCAGGTGGTTCAATATGCCGCCCTGTTGGGGCCGTATCCCATACAACCACCAGATGGACCAGCACCACCACCCCAAGCTACACCAGGGCAGCTTGACCCAAGACCTTCCATCCACGGGGCAGTAGACGTAGGTTCAGCGGCTGCAAACATGCTAGCACACAACTCCAGTGTTGACAGCAATGGCAGTGCCAGCGGTTTTGGCAACAGCTCTGCGGGTGACACTTCCTTGATTGACTCCGAAGCTGAGAGGTATGCGTTCTACCGCAGTGTGTTGCATCCCATAATTTGGAACAGTATCAGCAGTAACACCAGCACAGGGTACAAGCTCCTTGCTGCTGCTGCTGCTCCTGCTGCCAGTGCCGGCAGCAGCACCAATGGAGACAGCAACAGCACTGGAGCAAATGAAGATACAGGAGAGGAAATACCAGCTGCACTGGTAGTGTGGTACTGGCTAGGCTTAGTAGCAGTTCAACCAGTAGTCCTATGGCTGCTGGCTGCAGCACTCGCAGCAGTGGTGCAGCGCGCACCAACAGTAAGAGATCCACAGCCTGCAGCAGCACATGCCTCAACAGATCACAATGCGCTGAGTGACCAAGTTCCAGCAGTGCCGGATAGAGATCAGGGGCCACCGATGAACTCATCTGGTCGGCAGCAGCAGCTGCTGCTTCCACAGCGGCAGGCACCAGTGCTGCACGATCGATCAATCCACCCTGCAGCTCCGACTACTGCTGATACCACAGCAGCGCCGCTGCCACACACAGAGCACTCCCAACAGCAGCAGCTGCAGCTGTTCATGCCTATCAGTTTTGGCCTGCGCTCTCAGTGGACAACCTTGGACTGTATCAGGTTTCAGTTCCTCAAGCACTCCCTGGACATTGTGCTGGTGTGTGTAGCAGTACTGTGTACCATGCAGAAGGATCTTTTGCATGCCGGGTACCTGGCCATCACCCTGCTGTTCTTCAGGCGGAGACATCAGCTCATGGCAGCAGCGGGGAGCAGCAGGACGGCGTCAACAGCACAGCTCTTCCAGTGGCTTCCTGTGTTCAACTACTTTGTGATTGTGGCGACTCTACTGTACCAGGTGAACACTATGTAGCATAGAAACAGCTGTAACATGAGCAACTTGGGCCAGCTTCCGTGCAGTGGACTTGGCCGTTAAATAACAGGTGCACACATGTGTGCCAAGTGCAGTGCTCACCAGTCCAATCATGCATTCCAAAGTTATGCATCAGTCCCTGCAGTTTGTGCAACTAAGCGGACCCATTGTGTGTGACTCACTTCGTACACTGTAAGACCGCTTGTTCATGGCCCAGCTTTGCAAGGATACTCGCTTTGTGGCCACCCCCCTGATCTACGGTGTCTGCGGATACCTCAACCCTGCAGGCGCCTCTGGAGCTGCTACTGGGACCCGCTTGGTCTAAAACCTGTCAGCTAGGGCCTGGGGCACCACCACACTGTACCCTACCACACCTACTAGGGTTTTGTAAGCTGCTGACGTGGCAGCACAAGCCAAACCCCACACCAGCAGTTGCAGCTAGCTTGAGCCCTGTACTGTACAGCTACAGTTATGGTTATGGGCCGTTTGCCGGCTGGAGCAGCACCACACTGTTTGTGACATCAGGCGCCATTGCAGATCTCATACTGTGGGTGCTGCTGCGGTTGCAGTACAAGCTGTTCACATCTGAGCTGTATGGCAACTTGTTAGCTTGTGTGTCAGAGGAGGCCAAAGTCAGTGCTGCCAAGCAGCAGCAGCGGCAGCAGCTATGGGACGACCAGCAGGCACGTAATGCGCTGGCAATGAGCAGGTTGCGGTTTGCGCGGACGCTGCGGATCAGCAAGTTGAAAGCATCCATGCTGGAAGGAGAATACGGGGGTAAAGCTGCACCCACAACCAGCAGTAGTGCTGAGCCGGTGCTAGCAACAGCCAGGGGGAATATCAGGTGTGACAGTGACGATCAGGGCCTAGAGCAAGTCTGGCTACAACAGCAACAGCAGCAGGATGAGGATGCTAGCGAAGGCCCCAGTATGTACTCGCAAGATGCTGATCACCTTGCAAGGTCAGCTGCAGCTGCTGCTGGTGCAGCTATAGCTGGTCTCCCACGGCCTAGGTCCCAGCCAAGGCTGTATGCATCGCCGCGTCACAGCGGACTGCTGTACCAGGCTGGCTCTGCTGCCAGCAGCAGTGACAGGCTGACACAGCAGCAGCAGCAGCAGGTGCTGCCAGTGGTGCCTCCAGCACCACAAGTTGCCTTTGGTAGTGCACGCTACCGCCATGTGAGGTCTGTATCTGACCCGCACATGGGGTTGACATGGACAGCGCAGCTGAGCAACCTTGCACAGCAGCAATACAGCACACGCAACAGCAGTGCCACGGGTGACAATGCAGCTGTTGCCACGCCCTCAGCTAATCCTGGTGCCGCAAGCATAGCTGCACCAAATGAGTACATCGTACCAGATCCCAGGCTTGAGCTGCTGATGCCTGTTAGCAGCAGGGAGCACGGCCTGGTTGACAGCACAGACAGCAGAACTGTACAGCAGTCCAGGGCCGGCATCATCAACCCTACTGCTGCTGCTGCTGTTGCTATTCTTAATGGTCCACACGGCGCAGCAGCACTTCCTAGCAACAGCCCCGGCACCAAAGGACCTTCAGGCTTCTGGGGTTGGCTACAGCAGAAAGCTGGCGCAGCTTTCAGCAGCAGCAGTGGCTGGGAAGCGGGGCTGTGCTATGCGCTGTTCATACTCGGGTTTGCCCTGGACTTCAGTGTGTTCAGTCTGGTGTATGTGCTGAGCATGTTGCTGGTGCCGCTGCTGGCAGCAGGAAAGGCAAAGTCGTATTGGACTGTCATGCTTGTGTATACTGAGGTAAGACACTGAAGACACATGTCTGCCGTGGGGCTTTGTGCAGCTGGATTCCATGCAACTTGACTGGTTCCACTGTATTACCGTAAGACGGCTCTTGAAGTCGACCAACCGCCTGTCAGCTTGACCCGGCTAATGAAGATATGCTGGAGTTTTGCAGTGAAAGGTGTGCCACCACACAGCCGCAATGAGCATATACTGCCAACAGCTCCCTCACCTGTACTGCTTGTTCCTGGTGCACCAGGTTCTGCTGATCATACAGTACAGCTTCCTCACCGCTGCCAGATGTCTCTGCACTTCACCAGACAGCACCAACAGCAGCAGTGCTGGCAGCAGCAGCAAAGCACCCTCATCGCCAGGCTCTGGCAGCGGTGGCAGCAGCAGTGGGTGCATCTGGGGTTTGCCGGGGCTTGACCCAAACACCACCCAACACTACTTTGAAGTGCTGGGGCTGCACACGACATCTGCTGGTGTACTGCCGCTGTTCATGATCTACCTGGCAACACTCATGTACAACTACACACTCAGGAGGGCCCCTGCTTCAGGTCTAATGGATAGGTGCGGGCCTGCGATCGCTTTGCAACAACGTTTGGCATGTGTGCAAGTGCACTTTATTAGCAGGCTAGTCCCAGGTCCGACAGACTTGGGTTAGAATGAGCCTGTCATGGTTCTAGCTGCCGCTGCTTGGCACAGTCAACTGCTTGCTTATGTACCCACCTGTCAACAGCGGGCTGCGAGATGGCATGCTTGCAGACAGTCCAGCATTACCACCCTCGTTGACACCAGACACACTCACAGCACATCAATACAGCACATGCACAGCACGATCATCAGCACAGGGGCAATTGTGTTGCTATTTCAAAGACGCTGATCCCATTGATGATGGCGCTGCACGCAGTCATCCAGTTTGATCTATCATGTGTTGCTTCCAGGTCGATCATGAGCAGTCTTCACGGCCAAGTGCCTGCTGCTGCTGGTGAGGGAGTTGCCGCTGTCACCTCAGGGCCAGATGCAGCAGGTGGTGGAGCTGTTCACCTGCTGCTGGCACTGCAGGGCTGGTACCAGCAGCTACTGCTCTGGGTGCAGCTACAACTGCACCACTTGGCATACCATATCAGGTACACTACAGCACTACAGCTAGCTAACATGCACATATGTTAACAGCTGGCTGTTCACAGTGGCGAGATTGTTTTACAGCAGCAGTGTATGCAGCATGGTGGTACTGTGCGAAGAAAGGTTACGTATGATCAGATTTGGACCGCAATCTTTTTGTCGCTATTTATCATGCATACGATTTTTGGTTTATAGCTGACCGCTCTGCATATGACATGTGTCTCCAAGTTGGGACTATTTGGTAAACACATGTCCCACCAGTAATACAGAGTTTTGTGGACACTGGACTGCTTGTGAGCTGGAGTACACCTCACACACTCGTATTCTGTCGGTCGGCTGGTGTTTCTCCTGTGCTGCAGGTGTGTTGCATCTTATCACGAGCGTGGTCCCTCCTGGCTCAGACTTGACCTGGCACCCCCATCAGCAGGTCAGCCTGCCTGGACATCACCACAGGGGGCAGCAGTGTTACAGCAGGGCTTTCAATCAGCACTGGATGACCTCAGAGCAGCTGATATTGCAGATGCGGTTGGTGTTGTCAGTGGTGAGGGTCCCAGTGTTGATGAGCGGCAAACGCAGGATCATGGCTGGTCCGTGGCTGACACTGCAGTCAACCAGGGGCCAAGATATAGCAACGCACAAGGCGATGGCGAGATACAAGCAGCAGACGAACAGCCATACGGCAGTCCGCATGAAGCCTACATCCTCCAAACACCTCAAGGTCCTTCAGCAGCTGCAGCTGCTGGCAGGCGGTCAGATCTAGGGACAGCGGGAACATCACCAGTTGCTGCAGCACTTGGGTTCTGGGACCTCTTGGGTCTAGGCTATGGCGGCTCGCTGCTGAGCTCTGCTGCAGCTGCTGTTGCTGCACACCCGGGTGAGGCTGGTGGCCTGAGCGGTTACACCAGGCTGGTGTTGAGGCTGGACAGGGTCTTGATTGCTGGGGAGGGTTCAGCAGGGAAGGCTGCCAGCTCAGCTGTGGCACTGTTTGAAGTGTCCGCGGAGCCCTTTCAGTTTGAGGTGAGCTGGCAGGAAAACCATTGCACTTGCAATGCACTGGCGGGTGTGTGATATAGTTGCTGCTGCTTGTGCAAACGGCTGCTCCTACCTGTTTGCAGTCTTTGCTTCTTTCACGGTACATGACTGACGCCATTAGGTTGAAACCAAATCGCAGCGTAGGTTGTGGTGCGGTACTTTGTTCAGGCCTACACACTACAGGACTTCACCTGTTGGCTGTCAGCAGACTTTGAGGCCTCAACGCCTTGTGAATACTGCTGCTGGCGTGTGAAACCCGCAGGCTGACTGGTCATTGCCTTGGTGGCCCCGGCGCTCTAGTCGTCCTGGTCATGATGCAGCAGCAGCACTGCTGAGGCTAGTCACGCAGCAGCAAGCAGCTACAGCAGGACAACATGGCCCAGCTTCGGCAGCACACAGCCCATCCCCACCTGCACATGACGTCAGCAATGCAGGCACCCCACAACAGACAGCACGGGGGCCGGACTTGCAGGCAACAGCGCGAGAGCTTACCGCTGTTGCGTTCGCAACAGGGCCAGCAGCAGTTGTAGAGGACAGCAGCAAGCAGTTGCAGGCGCAGCAACCTGCGCCAGCTCACGTTGTGTTTGATGCTCTGATGGGCATGCCTGAGTCTGATGTGCAGCTGGCCAGCAGACTGGCAGCATCTGTTGCTGCTGCAGATGTGTTGCCTGCTGCTGCAGCAGCTGGCGGCATGTCTGCTGCTGCTACAGTGGCACAAACTGCCATGCAGACAGCACAGAGCCCAGGGGCTAGCTCACAAGGAGCAGCAGGCACACAACAGCATCAGCATACACATGCAACGCACGGGCAGCTGCAGACTGAATATTATGGGAACACTCCAACCCATGCTTCACAGCAGCAGCAGCAGCAGCAGCCACAGCAGGAGATCTGGGCTGATCCAGCAACAGCAGCACACCAAGTGCCAGTAACTGCAGGTCAGGACCCCCAGCTGCCTGCAGTAGTCCTGGGTGTAGAACACCATGCTAGACCTCAACAGGACTACTACGCATTGAATGCAACCCTGGACTTCCTTGCGTTCATATACCTGGCCATATTCTACCAAGTTGTCATGAGCAACACCAGAACGCTGGCAGACCTAACAGACGAGAAGCAAATACCCTGGGATTACTTAACCGCCTTGTTACTTTTGTTCATTATAACAGTTACGGACCGGCTTGTTTACAGCTTAGGCTCACATCTGGGCAAGTTCCTGCTGCTGCTGGGGCAGCTGATGCTGTTTGTGCCGGTGTGTATGAGCCTGTTTTGGTCCCCTGCAGCTGGCAGCAGTCGCAGCAGTGCGCGGCTGCACCTACGGGTGTTCATGGTGCTGAAAGCTGTGAGTTGGGTGATCACAGCGCTGCAGTTGAAGAGCGGTTTCCCGCCTAGGGCCAGCTTTGACGGTGGAGGGCGCCAGCGGTTTGTGTTCTACAAGAAGGCTGACAACTGGCACCTGATGGGCTTCTACAGCTTTCAGGTGACTGTGCATTGACGAGATAACGATAGCCATGTATGTGTCAGTGTTAGCCCAGTGTCTCAGGTGGCCCACTGTAGGCTGTTGACAAAAAGCAGATCGCACAGTGTTGACCTGGTATTGCTTCCATAGACACCATGACGCCCTGCTGACTGTGACGTTTCGAACCATCTGACCTCTGGTCTGCCATGTCGCTATTGGTAAGCAGTTAGTCCGTGTCGTTCCTGAGCTCCGTGCATGTGTGTGCTTGTGTGTTGCAGGCCATCACAGCTGTTTGATTTGAGCTACATAATCAGGTAGATTGCAGCCGCAGTGCACCTTCGACGCTGCCCACCCTTATGGCTTCCTAGCATGGTGCTTGTGTGCCGCATGTCTTGCAGGCTGTCCCATTTCTGTATGAGCTTCGTGCTCTGTTGGACTGGACCTGCAGTGCCACGCCTCTCAACTGGTACCAGTGGCTCAAGCTGGAAGACATCAGAGCCAGCTTGTTCATTGAGCAGTGCAGGTGAGAGGTGCAGCAGAGGTTGCAATTGGGTTCAATTGGTTTTCTATTGGGTGTGGAGAGTACCAATCTAGATGGTGAGGCATCCGCTGTGACCTCTCTTTGTGATGTGCGAACACTGACTATGGCATGCTGAGGCCCCCAGCCTGACCAAGCAGGTTGATTGTGACAATGTGTCATTGACAGGGGCTGGCTAGTGCGTGCCAGCACTTTGAAGTTCTGCTGTCTGATCAGCAAAAAAGGGCTGCCCTGCTGTCTGCGGCCATGCTGGCACTGTTGTATGCTTTGATGATTTCTATTGCACAACCGCCATTTATCAGGATTGCCGATCAGCACTTTTTGCACGTTATGTTGACGCTTGATTGCCGACTCTGACGCAGAGGTTGCTGCTGTGTCCTGCAGGGGTACTTGGCGTGAGCAGCGAGTGATTGGTGAGCGTGTCCCACGCTGCGTCAAGTTCCTGCAGGGCACATTACTGTTCTGCCTGCTGCTGTTGGCCATCTGGGCCCCACTGCTGCTGTTCAGCTCTGGAGCACCCACATACACAACACCTGGGATCGTGAATGCACAAGTCAATGCCAGCCTGGGTGTGGTAACAAAGTACGGGCACTACCAGGGTGTTATGTCATTCCCGGTGTTTGAGGCGGGGTCGAGGAGGACGGTACAGAACTGGGCAGCTGATGGCAGTGCTGGAGGTGGTGGTGGTGACCGGCCACGTGTTGGTGCCGGCAGCGGCAGCAGCAGCAGCAGCAGTGATGCCTCGCTGCCACCGGATCTGAGTGGCTATTCTCCTGAGCAAGTGAAGCTTGTCTGTCTCAGTCAGGTGAGCTGCAAGATTTAGATTATGACAGCTAGTATGTAATCTAGGGCCATGCATCCAGACTTTACGCCCTCAGGACGTGCTGGTGGTTGCTGTGGAAAGAGCGAACAGCTCCCTATCATCTCACAACTTTATGCCCTCAGGCTCAGTTGGTTGTTGCCACCAGTATCATGCAGACTTGGTCAACTATGTCCTTTGCGTGAGCACCCACCGGCTAGCAAACTAGTCGCAGTAGTGACAACAGCAACTGTCCGTCATGAGCGCTGTGAGGGACCATAATAATGGCTTGACAAGCTGCAAGCGGAGATCGCCTCGGCGACTGCAACTGTGACACTGTATGCTTGCAGGATTCTGACCAGCTGTGGCAGTTGAGCCCTCCCGCCAGGTCAGCGCTTGAGGTTGTCCTGCAGGAGCCCTCAGCAGCACTGCAGCTCAGCTGGTCAATCACACGCACAGCACCTCTGGAGTCAGGGAAGGGCGGGCCTGGCTGTGAGGGGCAGGTCAACATACCACTGGCAGGAGAGACACGGATGCAGCTTCTGGAGGTAAACCATCTTACACAACTACATCGCAGAGTCTACAACATGGTAGATGCTTGAAGGATGTCACCGTTGGTCTGCAGTGGTTGTATTGTACTGCCGCCGCCCCAGCTTGTGCCGCAGTGTGTCAGGCACTAGCAGTTGATGTTGACCCGCACTGCTCTGCATATTCACATCTAAGGTGGTTGACAACATACAATTATTACAACCAATGTGTGTAGTGATGGACACACACATACAAGTCATACATACGATCATCAACATACAATGAACAACATACAATGAGTCAATGTTTGAGGATTTTGTGCTTCGATTTTTCCTGTCAGGTTGTCCGTGGAGAACGTGAAGTTGCTCAAGTGATGGCACGCAACATATCAGACCCCGACGGGTGGGCACCTGGACACACAGGTGAGGTGGGGGGGGGGGGGCATATCATGCAACACTACTGCTGGCCAACAGGTAGCAACCACAGACCCTGAAGACCCGCAGTGATGCTGACGCACATTGCAGCTAATCTTGCTGCAGCAAACCAGTGCTCTGCTGACTACACAAGCAAGCTGAGTTCAGCAACAAGCCAAGTTGCAGCAGCAGCTTCACAAGCTCAGACTTGTTGCAAGCGTGCCTCCCTGTCAATTCACAGCTTATCCACGCATATGCCTGCCGGCACCGTTTGCTGTCTGCAATGTGTGCACTTGCTGACATACCCAGGCCCAATTGGTCTATACCACCTGTTCTGGAGGTTGCGTGGAGAGTCATGCGTGGTCAAGACGTACATGGGCGGCGACAGCACCAGCAGCAGTAACAGTGCAAACAGAAATAGTGCACTCCGGTTTCAGAAGCCTGTTGCTGGCCACAGCAGACATAGCAGGCGCAGCCCCAGGCTGCAACGGCTTGTAACTACAGGCCTAACAGGGGATAGTGGCTTGTCAGATGAGCAGTATCTGCGGGAGGGCTTCAATCAGCACATGCATCTTGCTACTGCCGCTCAACCACAGCGGCCTGCTTGGCTGGGAGATGGCACCAGCATAGACTGGGCAAACCTGCAGGTGAGCAATCCACTCATGTGCAGCTTACGCAACACATGCAACCCTTCTTTGCTACATGAAGACGATACAAGCTCAGTACCCTCAAAGGCTGCAACCATGCTGCTGTGAATGTCTCTGGGGTGTGCCCAAGATCGAGCAAAGGACTGCAGGGCTAGCAGGTCGCAAGCAGCAATGCAAGCACTGCGAAACGGCTTGCAGCTGCGACTGCTGTGCAGCAACCTACAGGGTGGTAGATTGTGTCTCATCTGCTGTGAACAGTATGGCTGACCTTCAGGGCCTGTGGACACATGCATTGGTGTTGTCCATCCCACAGGTTGGCTGCAATCTGAGCATTGCTGGCAGTGAATCAGCAGGAGGGAGGTGGTGGAAGTTCACGTGTGGCTTGACAACATCCCCACAACCACCACCTGATGAGCCTGAACTCAACCCCTCAGCCAACAAGCCTTCAGCTATCACAACACCCAGTGGGCATCAAGCTCAGCATACTGCACGAATCAAGCACCCCAAATCCTCACAGACGTTTGTCAACTCCAAGCATATCTTGAACACCAATAGGGTGCCCAACACGCCAGGCCTGGGCAAAACCTTGGATGCCACCGCGGAAGCAGGCTCTGAGTCGGTTCCAGCAAATGATGACAGTGGTGATGGTTCATCAGGTGGTTATGCCAGCTGTGGCCCTGCTGTGCAAGGACCAATGCTTGTTGTGGTGCTAGAGCGAGTACAAAGTGGATTGCTGGGAGCGGCACTGTCAGCCTTTGGCATTACAGGACTGTACTTCTCAGTGGTATTTGGTGAGTTTGGGGACACCAGGCGCAACATACACTGTGATCACATGATGGTTGAGAATACATGCGTAGCCGCCTCTGAGCTGCACTGCATGGCGCCTGGCTGCACCCAACAGGCAGGCCCAACTGATTGGGGTTGAAAATGCTTGGACTTCGGACCTGGTCACTACCTCACTGTGTCTCAGTAGAGATAAGATATGACTGCTGACTTGTGTGCATGGTTACTAGTGCAGTAGTGTACAGGCAGGTAATGGTGTATGCCTCCTTGTAAAGTTGTGCTCAACAGCTCAACAGCAGCTGTGGCAATGTCCCGTGCTTCGACAGTCGCCATTTGAACCACTTACAGGTATTGGGCGCTTCCTGCGGCTGACGGTAAGCAACATCCGCTTGCGCATACCATACGAAGATTTCCCTTCAACAAGGAGACTGCTAGCAGTCGTGCAGGTGCGGAGCTGGTCGCCAGCTTGTGATAATACGGTAGTGCGGCGTTGCAGAACTGCTTTTGGCGCTGAATCGGATAACCAGACAACCCTTGGGTAGCCAGTTGGGAGTTTGTCTCTGTCTGGTCCCTGTCAAGCACATGGCACAGGTGCGCGGTTCTTTACCTTTCTGAGCTGCAGCCTGGGCCTTGCTGCAGCTGTATGCCCCACTACTATTTAGTTTGCTTCAGGGTAATGTCTGCAAGAGTTTGCTGCTGCTGTCTGTATGCCATGCAGGACATTTACATTGCCCGGGCTGAAGGCGAGTTGCAGCTGGAGGAAGAGCTGTTCTATCTGCTGCTCAAGATCTACAAAACACCTCAGTTGCTGAATGAGCTGACCCGGCTGCCACCGCACCAGCAGCAGCAACAAGCAGCAACAGCAGCAGGGTGATGCCATGGGCTATGAGTGACCAAAGCTGGGCCAATGACGCTATGCGGGCAGAGAGGGAGTAGCACCATGAAGCGAGCAGTGCAGAGGCGTGTGGACCCCTGGGTATGGG
This sequence comes from Coelastrella sp. UTEX B 3026, assembly GCA_002588565.1. NCBI lineage: Eukaryota > Viridiplantae > Chlorophyta > Chlorophyceae > Sphaeropleales > Scenedesmaceae > Coelastrella > Coelastrella sp. UTEX B 3026. The sequence continues at coordinate 49,805 of NSMO01000006.1, forward strand.
GGGCGGGGGGATGTTCACCCCTTGACACTCCAGCACGCAGCAATACCATGCATGAGAGGGTGTGCCAATGTAAATTTACCCACATCCTGCAACGGTTGCACAGCATTTGCCTGGTTGTTGCACGCCGACCAGTACATTAGTGACTTACCCGGCTGTGACTGTCACTTGCTTGTGACAATTGCCACCTTCTTGAGTCTGACACGCGGCGTTGCTTCATGTTCTTCATTGCTGACTGCTAAGCCTGTGTGGTGCAGCCAGCACCCAACTACACCTGTATCACAGTTGCTTACGCCAGTATCTCCTCTACTTGTGCAGAAACCCCACAGACCTCGTACTTTGGTACCATATCCCGGGGCACATGCGTTTCCTTTTGGTCTTGGATAAGTTGCATGCAGTGTAGCACTGCTGACGCCAGGCAGACTGGCTGTAACCAAGATGCTTGCTATTACCGACAGCGCCACTGTCTAGTGAGCACTGAAAGCATCTTTTATGGCTGCGTATTGAACAGACTGGGCACAGCACCTTCGAGAGGTATTAGGAAGCACAAGCTCAGCTGCCGGGCTCTTGGGGATGATGGGTGGTGAAGGCTTGCATGCTGCGTTACCTCAAATTGAGTTTAAATGCCCATTGTTGCCTATGCAAAGACAAACAATCTTGGATTACTGTTGGTCAAAGCCAGTCATTGACTGCTTTGACCGTTTTTGGGTGAGACCACTGGCTGCAACAGCCGTGGCTCTCACCCTAGGTGTGTGGTTATGCACACTCACAGCGGTGTTGTGTTTACGCAATTTGCTAGGGTTCGAGCCACGGCTGTTGCAGCCAGTGGTCTCACCCAAAAACCAGGTTTCAGTCTTTGCATGGGCCTGATGGCGAGTACTTGTCTGATCGCGCCTTGAATTGCCAATTGCCTGATGATGACCGAAGATGTCGAAACCGGTTGCCAATCATTGGCAATGTAACTTTTGAGCGTGTGAGACAAGTATCGTGAGTCACTGTTAGGAGTCGATTTCAGCCCTTCTCCACAAGCCTCTAACAGCAAGGGGTACCATATAGATAGTATACTATACAGATATAGAGGGTTACAATCTATTTAGTACCCATTGCTAGCAGTACAGCGCAAACGTATGACTGTTATGCGTATGCACGACATGCACGCGACGTTTACGCGGGGACAATGCTGCGGGCAGACAGAGCTTCATACTGCTGGGGAGCCGCATTGACAAGCTAGACGAACATGTATTCGCTATGGGCGTTTATGACTGTGCTTTCCACCCCACCTGCTGCTCGTGAGCTCTCGGCGGACAATGCTACAGTATGTATGGGTCTCTGCTTTTCCTTTACGTCACAGAATGATCACTATTAGTAATTGCGAGTCTCTGTATTTGGGCAGGCCCGCCAGGCGTGTGCTGCCTTATCGCAAGAGCGACCTCAGACAACTTATAACACAAGCGGCGCAAAAGTGTTAACAGACTGTACTGAGCAGCCCCCAGCGCCAACACTTCGACTGTCCAACAAACATCGCAAACAAGTGAAAGGTTGATGATGCCCACGCGCAACGTGAGACTGTGCGAGCGCACACACCCAGCATGCTTCGACGCGGCGCGCCGGAGTGCGGGACGCGCGTCCCGCACTAGTGTAGAATTACACCGACCACAGAGACGTATTGCACACAATTTGAAACTTCCATGGCGGCAATCAGAGCAATTCAATCATATGCGAGACCTGCCGGCAAAGGCAGCAACTTTGCTGCAGCTGCTGAACCGCACAAGTTGACCTCGCAGCTTGCTGTCTGCTGACGTTGAAAGAAGTTTTTGGCCTAGCGTAGGCATGTCAGGTGACGCCGATAGTTCGATCAATACTGGTAAGGCGGTTGAGACGACTGGGAAAAAGTCTGGTCATCAATAGCAGCTACCAGACTGACTATAGACTAAGCCTAGATTTGTGAAAATCCAAACGGACACTGGATCCAGTCTCCAACAGCCCCGGCCAGCCGCAGGAGCAGTCTGCGGACCGGGGCAGGTCCTGAAAAGGATCCAGTGTCTGTTTGGATTTTCGCAAATCTAGGCTTAGTCTATAGTCAGTCTGGTAGCTGCTATCGATGACCAGACTTTTTCCCAGTCGTCTCAACCGCCTTACCAGAGGACGGCAGTACAGTGCGGCAGTGCGGCACGTCGCGTGAATGTTGGTATAGAGCAGTAGAGCAGTCACAACAGCCCTGATAAAAACGTTCATAGCAGAAAATTGGCCATATAGAATCCGCTCAGCCTTGCAGGACTTGTCCTAGTGAACACGCCCGAGGTCCCAGTGTAGCAGCAACAGGTTCTGTTGTTCATTCTGCAAGATCTTGTCCCCAGCTCTGTTACTATGCTGCAAGTGTTATTTTCAACAACTAGGCCTTGGTTCTCCGCGAATGGACAACAGAATTTCCTGAGACTTCGCCAGGTGGTGGGGCATGTTCACTACATCACACCGGCAAAGTGTTGCTGAATTTCATAAGGCCAGTTCCTAGCAATTGCAGCATCCCTATTTCACAGAGGGTCTAAAACCCGGCCTGGGGTTTACTGGTTACTGGTCACTAAACCCTAAACCCTGCTGTGACCCCAGCCTTTGAGGTATGGGCTTTCCAATGGGACAGGTCCCAACCCAAACGGATGGGTGTGGGTCACAAAACCAGCACCCCCCTTATTTACGTATGCCTGACCTAAAAGACTATAGGCCTCATTTGTCCCAGCCCAGCCATGTGCCGGCGGGTGTGTTGCATGTGAGCGTATCTGGACTTTTTGTATTACCAGCATGAACACTGCAACAAGCTGTAGAAATTCAACAATTGGTTTGCTTCAGCTCAAACAAGATGGCACGACCAAAGAGTATCCGCCAGGCTCGTTCGCCAGCATGAATGGGCAATAACGGATGACTTGCTTTGCAGGGTCCTTTCATAACACATTTGACAAGACTGCATCTGCAGGTTCTGTCTCCGGTTGCTGTGTTTACATAACTGGAGCATACACCGGGTCAAATTTTACAACTGCTGCAACACAAAGTCAGTCAGTTGCAGCTGCAGGGGAAAGACCATGGATTACCACGGCCAATTCATGTGAAGCCTGCAGTACATTAATTTCAGCCATAGCAACACACAAACAAAACTGTGACCGTCAGTTGTGGCACAATGGGACCTGCTTGGAAGGAGCGATGATGAGAGATGTTGATTTACATAGCCAGACTGATTTCATGATTCTCACAGCCTGTGCAAAGTAGTACATGGTACACCTTTTTGCTACAGCAGAGGTTAGGATAGCCTACAAGTGTCTTCGAGTTGTGCTCAGGTTTTTGGGCAACAGGTATATCAATGGACAGAGCAGCTACCTACTTGTATCCGTTATGTACCTAAGCTGACCGTCTATGGCTGCCCTGAGGCCAGTATCAGCGACACAACGTGTGTGCCAGTGCAACTGTCATCTGTGCCTGGCTCTGCATTAGTTAACAGGCCGCTGGCAGTTCAGATTTCAGCTGTTGCAGTTGACCTCAGTGGCATGTCCGACTGGAGCATGCACTTGCTGCTGAAGGAGAACAAGTAGGGCCTAAGGTGACCACAGCTGGACTACAGCCCAACATCCCACAGGCCCTGGTGCTGAAAGGCCCTGGTGCTGAAGTTCAGCACCAGCGGCCATGGGTTTGTAACAGCTGCAGTCAGGTCGCAATACCTGCTGTCGAGTTTGACCGTTATCGGCTGCTCAAAGAATCGCTTATCGACCAGCGTAGCCCCGCCTTAGCCTTTTTGAGCAGAGTTCACAAAGGTCCAAGTTTGGGCATGGCTATAACACCAGGCGGTACAGTCAGATTGCTGACACAACTGTATGCATCCAACAAGCCCTGAAGCGATATGCTGTAGGGGTACTGCTTACGAGCACTGTTGTCATTTGGTGCGGTGCAGTGCAAGCATGCCTCCACAGTCAGATTCAGCCTGTGAGCAAGAACCTGCTCCGGGAGTGTTGTTTGAATGGAGCTTCTGTCAAGCTGCTGCCAGCCATCTGGTCTGCAGCATTCAGTACGACCTTGCAGTACCTAGGCAGCTCTTGAACTGTGAGGAACTGCATCTTGCTCTGTTATAGTTTGACAGAGTATCTGCAGCTCCTGTGGTGTACCCTCAGTGATACTGCATTCCATGACGGCTCTTTAGGTCCTGATAGATTTGAGAGCTTGTCTCTACGCTGCTGCTTTGTGAAGGCCTCAGGATTGCTTGCATATGCTTGCAGCAGAAGTTACGTCAGGCAGTCCAGAAGCGAGTGATGCCAGTTGTTCTGAGCATCCTCCAGTATGCTAATATCCCACCCACACCCGGTGCAGCTGTAGCAAGGGCATCATTGCATAGCCTGTGCATAGTTGCGAGCTCTTGAGGCTGTTACAAACTGGTAACAACAAGTACATGCGCAGATACATGTGGCCGATGAGTTCTTCATGAACTGGCCAGGTCTGCCTCATGCTGCAATACCCTTCCAATCTGCCTGTGTGCTGCTTCTGTTCTCTTCCTGCAGAGTGCAGGAGATATGGCTGCCTGACCTGGCATGGGCGTCTCAAGTTATGGGCCTGAAACTACAAGGAACCTCCGACAACCATCAGCGGCCTGCCAGTTGGCAGACGACACTGCATCAGGAACAGCAGGTTGCAACGCCACAGGAGCCACAACCACCCAAGCAGCAGCAGCATGTGACCTGGCGCAGGCTGCATGCCATGGGCCCTCGATGCCTGTTATTTCAGCAGATGGGGCTAGGCCTCCTGCCCTCGCTGTCACAACGCATTGGCTCCTGGATTATGCAGTGGATGCGTGCATGGCCGGTCAGCTACCTGTTTATGCTGAGCCAGCATTCAGCCAGCCGCAGCCTTGCCCGATAGTGCTGATGCAGCAAGCTCCTGCAGCAGCTTGAGGTGTTATGCAGGTGCACGTGTTTTTGTACGAGAGGGAGTGTGGTGCGATGGGGGTAGCTTTGACGGCGCAATGAGAATACTGATGTCACTGGCAACTGGAATCAGCAACAACTTGCTGAACCTGCCAACCAGGGTTTACTAGTGACTGCACGCCAGCTGACAACGTTCATGAAAGTCAGCATTGATCGGCCATTTGACAGTTACACCCCGGCTTGCGCAACAGCTTCTCGCCTCGGGGGGGAGGGGGGGGGGGTGCTTCTCGCTCTTAAGAGAACACAAGCTGGCATGGCCAGTCGCAGTTGCAACCTATAGCTCCTCGCTGTTGCAGCGCCGCGTCGACCCTATGGAAACACCAGCAGCAACTAGCTTCTGCAATCCTTCGCTGACTGCCCGCGTAACCCAGTGAAAGGGCGCACAAAATGGCCTTGCACGCATAAAGGGCCCGCAATGGAGGCAGCCAAAGCCCTTGTGCTGCTCAGATCAAACGTGCATTGACAATTATATTCAGTAGTTGTTCTGATTGCGCCGTGCTCCGCGCTACAGGCAAACTGCAGATACTGTACATGCCAACTTGACCGGCACCCCGTGACCGGGCTTAATCAAGACTGTAGATGCTCAGATCTGCTCTTACAAAGTCTTGAAAGCGGTTACTGTGCTGTGCGAACCTTTACATGGTTGGCAGCAGACTGTTTTCCAACAAAGAGAACAGCATTGCTTTCACAATGCTGGCTCCTCACAGCGGCGAATAACGGAACACTTCCTGCTTAGATAGTATGATGTTGTGACCATTGGGGTGTAGGCAAGCCAGATACGCTTCTTTCGCTGCCACTGCTGTGCTTCACCCATGGCTTGGCAGGTATGCACAGGAATTGAGGTGACCGAAGGCACATTCGTAGCACAGCCTGCAATATAGAAGTGCTGACCTTATATTTGCATTTACATGCTTTTTGCAATCTCTCGGCGATTGCTGCTGCTAGACCAATGGTTTCCCGCGATTGTCCCTGTCCTCGCAGGCCTGTCATGCTGGGCTGGTCTTCGCTTGGATAATCTCGGTGGTGGTACCCACATCTCTTGCTCAATACGCCAACACGTCAACATCTTTAGGCAGAATAGGTGACCGGCACTTGCTTTCGATGCCAGTCGGTTGCTCTGTGTCTATCATGCAGTCGCTGCTGTACACTAGCAACAAGATCGAAGCGTGCTGTAACCGTCGATTGTGTCCCTCGACGCTCCTCTGGACCCAGTTCGTGAAATCAGGCTCCCCCCGCAGTTACTGTTGTACAGACTTTCAGTGATTGCGTGATCAAACTACCTTGTTCCGTTGTGGCAGGCGATGTGTTTACCAAGCTTACTGCGAGCTATGATTTGGGGCCCGTTGGGTCAAACATGTCGTCTTGGCGGAACGTCAGTCAGACAGAGTTCAAGCAGGTTCTGGTACCTGCCTTCCAAGCAGCAAGGCCAGCGACCACACCAACATGGGTCCAAGCGAACACAGCGGACCTTACATACAACCTAAGGTTTGTTGACCTAAAGCCGCTGGCTTTGACCTGTGGTACAAACATCTGAAACGCATACCGTCAAGGCAGTCCCTGTTCATTGGAGAGGTAATGTGCTGCAAGCAAGTATTGGCAGCCCACAATGCTGACATAATTTCAAAAGAATGCACATAAGCCAGCATGTAAGCCACAGAAGCCTCGTATTGCTCTTCAAGAATGGACCATCAACCCGCCATTCCTGTGGGTGTCACAAGGGCATCAGCAGCCTTGTGCAGCATGTCACAAGCCAGTTGAGACTCATGCCAGCACCTCACAGAGCTACTACACAGCCTCTTACTACTACGCAGCCTGCCGGGTGGAGCTAGCCCACAACATCTCCTAGCCCTTTCCAACAGTACTGTGCACTGGTCGTGTGTCCTGCACATGTGTGCTGCAGGATGTTGATATCAGGCAGTGTGCCGAAATCAGTAAGGGTTGATTCGCTTTACTGGGAGCTGACGCGCCCTGTGGGACTGCTCTTCCCAAATGCAACAGCAGATGTAAGTGCAAGCTTAGCCGGTGATATCCATCCTGTGGGTGTGACCTGGCAGACGCTGTGGCGGTGCAGCTTTGTGGGCCAGCTTGTAACAGCCTGGCCAACAACTGCTCCAAGCAACCCCCTGCCGTTGATATAGTGGATTAGTGTAATGCTTTCAGTGCCAATCACAATCAGTGACATGTGATATCCCTCCCTTGCTGTTCTTGGTTGTGTTGCAGATCACATCATTCATTGCAAGCAACACAACCACCAGCAACTTGGTCAACACAAGCATAGTCTTGACCTATACGTCTTACCCTCCGCCTGGGGCTCCACACAACACAACAGCTACTGGTGTGATCACACTCCTGCGGGTGAGGGTACACTTCAGCACCAACAGCATGCTAGCACCAACGCTGTTTCAGATCATCTAGCTTTGCAAGCCTCTTGCTATTGTCTGTGCCTGCTGTTGTATCTTGTCTCTTGTGTCTGCAACAAACAGAAGCATCATGTGTCTGCAACAAACAAAAGCATGTGTACCTGCATGTGTTGCAAGCCCTTGAGGCGGTTCTGATGCTTGGCTACCGCAATAGGCTTTGTGAAGCTTGGCAGTATACCATGGAGATTAACCCATGCACTGAACCCTTGCACTGCATATGTCTTTGTGTACTGGGGACTGAGCCCAGAGCATTTGGCTGGAGCATCTAGCACGTTTGGCAGGTGTAAAAACATCGGTGTCTGCGTTGGAATCCAGCTTCTGGCGATGTGCACTCGCACTCAAGCTCAGCAACATGCTTCACAGAGTCTGCAAGACAATTTCGTCACATGCACGTACTTTGCAAGCATCCAGGTCGCGCTAGGTCACCTCTCAACGCAACGCAAGTCTGATTTAAAGTTGGCTGACGTGTTCCTGCAGAACCTGCTCAGCAACAGTTCCACTGCAGCATCTACCAACGCAGCAGCTTACATCAGAAACATCACAGGCATGCAAGGGACTCAGACTCGCATCACCAACGCTACGTTGAGTTATGTGGTGCCTAGCAGCTACCAGGTCAGTGTTAGCCTGCTTGAAACAGCATTCAGTTATACCACCATCATGCAGCAGCACTCCTCTAAGCCGCCAGCCCAGTTACAAGGTGAAAGATGTTGGGCACCTATGCTTGCGATGCTTGTGAGCTACTGCTGATGCTGTGCTAGGGTTGCTGCGCTGCAGACCTGTGCTGTTGCAAATCTGTTCTACAGCAGCAGGACTCTTTCGTGCCCTGCAGGCCCGTGACATGACATTCTACCCACTTCTGAACCAGCTCAGTATGCCTGCTAGCTACATTCAAGATAGTAACACCAACCCTGGAGCTGGCGACAACAGCACATGGGCAACAAAAGGCAGCAGTGTGTACAACAACACCAGCACTGGTGATAACAACACTACTCTAAATGTCAGTGCTACTGCAGGAAGCAACACAACAAACAGCAGCAACCCTGTACAGCAAGTAACATGGCAGCTGATTCCAGGCTCTTTGAAGACAGAGGATGTTAGCTCCTTTTTTGTTGGTAAGCAGATGTTTGTGTGATGTATGCTTGAGCCAGCTTTCAAATAAGTAGGCAGACCTACTATGCTCGTGGATGAAAGCAATGTGAGGTGCTTGCCACTCGTTTACTGGCTGGAGTGTTTGAATGTCGGCAAAACGGCCTGCTTTGGACCAATCTTTCTGCAAGCTTCCACGACATATCAAATGCCATGGTGCCTGCCCCGATTCACTGGCTGAAAGTTGTGTGCGTGAAGCACACAAGAGTTCTCACAGTTGTCCTGCAGTTGCATATGCGCAAAAACCACATCTTGGTGATGTACAAGGGTAACAGTACCATCACAATTGTGTTGTTGCAATCTTGCAGGTCAATCTGCTACTTACAATGTGTCGACCCAAGTATGTGCGCTCACCAAGGACACCTGCTGCAGCAACTGTGACCCAACTAAGGTACTTCAACCGAGACATTCAAGACCAGCAGCTTGGGTCCCTGTCATGTTCGCTCGCAGTGCCGTGTTGCACCCTGCCTTCTTGCTGCAGCTCGCAGCTTCTGGACTTCAGAACTCGCCTCTTTCTCCGGCAAAAAAACTTGTTGGGGACGGCCTTACACCTGATATGAGCTGTCGCATTGGTCTTTGGTGATTTCCCACTTGAACTTCCACTTGAACTTTCATTTGAACTTCCACTGATAGTTTGCTGCAGACGGGGGGTTGGTGCGCTGCGGCTTTGCTGATAAAGCTCGCAAACCCGCAGCGCGTGGTTCAAAAGGGCTGACAAAGCCATCCTAAACTTCCTGCCGTGACACTTTCTGTGGCTGCAGAGCTGTGTTATGAAGCCTCTCTGTGTGGCCAAGGATCTCAGTCTCACACTTGAAGATCAGCTGTGCATCGCCCCAAGCTCCATTCCCTGCTGGCAGAGATCATATGGCTGCGGAGATTACTGGGCAGATGTTTCGGGCTATGCAGATAGGCTGTATCAGTACTATAGGGGCTTCTGGGACTTCTCTTGGCAGACATTTTACAACAACATGGAGTAAGCTGTAACTCCTCTGGTGTTGAGTTCAGCAAAAAAGCAGCAGTGGATGTGTCGTGACTTACACTGCTGTCGAAGGAACTATTGCTGTGTTTGCATGATAGATAGAGCACCGTGTGTTGCTCAGTCGATGTGCAATCCTGCGCACAGTCCGCTGATCAGTACAGTCGTGATTTGGTTGCTGCAGGGCTACGTACGGTGGAAATTACTACGGTCAAATGCCGTACAGATGTGGGCCCTGGCGCATCCTCAGTTGTTTCTACCAGATGCAACCACAGTACTGCAGTGGCATGTGCACCCTAACTCAGCAAGCCATTTGCAGCAAAGACCGATGCACAACTTGGGACCCTGTGGCCAAAAAAACGGTCACAGACCCATGTTGTGGTGAGTTGGTCAGTGCACAGTGTGAAAAGTCACCAGTACCCCTGAATGTAAGTGGACTATTGGAGCATTCCATATGCATTCCATGGCCCTTTGGCACCTGGCATGGCTGTAGCGTCTCCTCAAGCCCATTTGCTTTCCCTTGTGTGAATGCTTTGCTGTCAGCCAGGCTGGAGGTGGTCTTGTTCACTGACAGGCTAGCCTGCACCTTGCAAGCTCCTTCAGGCTCTGACCTGACTCTGAATGTATGGCGTTTTGGCGTGCTCAAAGCAGATACTGTGGCATGGCTTAGGCTGCTGATGTATCGTCAATGTTCAGCTGCCGAAAGTCGGCAGCGTTCAGAACATAGTTATTTGCCCACCATTGCTGGTTCAGCATCAGTTGGTAATGCGGTATCCGACACTAATAGCCTGATACCCACTTTGTTCAGCTATTGCCCAACTTGCAATCCTGTCAATGTTGTTGGTGTTGCAGGCTAGTGCAATTTGTCAGTGGGACATACCAACACAGAGCTGCCGGCTGCGGCAGGTTGACAATTGCACATCAACAGCTTTATCTGTTGAAGACCAAGTGCTCTGCAAAATAAGCGCAATATTCAAGGCAAACAGTGGCAAAAACCTGACGGACATTGCTAGTAACCTTTGCAGTGGTAAGTCAGTGCATTGCATCGACTGTTTACGTAAAGCTGCCTTCTCAGGTGGTAGATCTTCATGAGCTGCCGTCCATCCACAGCCATGCTTCCTCTCGTCATGACTCATGATCAGCTCTGTCAGATTTGTGAAGCTCAGCAGCATCAAGCGCCTATCGCCTGTCGCCTGCAGTATGGGTTTGATCTCCTCACTGGCCGGCACCGTGTTGTGATGCCTGCAGGCTCTGTGACAAACATGTGTTCAACACCTACCTCTCCATCGTGCACGTTCTGTCAATCAATGCAATCCAAACTGGTGCTGGCCTCCACCACAACAGCAAACGAAGCAAACTACTGCCGGTCAAAAGGCGACCCGGCACCTCACTACTCGACAGCCGGCATACAGCGCAAGCAGTTATCACTGCTCAAACCTGCCTTGAAGCCGTTGCTTCGCAGCTCAACTTTCTGCAACGCTATGACCAGCGCCATGTTTCCAGCAGGCGGCGCCGCTCTGCTAACCGCAGTGAAGATCCAAGCACAGGGCGGCGCTGGATTGTGCAATGCGACAACTGCAGTAAACCAGCTATGTGACGCTTCGACCGCGGGTGCATCACCCACGACCAACAACCCTGGTATGCCAGTTGCTGCCATCTTTGACACGGCAACAAACAGTACTGGCACAGCAACAAGCAGCAATGGCACTGCTGGTGTAGGTAACGCTTCCAGAGACTGTAGCCTATGTGGCTCCATCTTGGAGCAGTTTGCTGCCAGTGTTACAGCAGGTGCCTCCAACTACAGCTCTGCAAATTTGCAGTCATTTTGTATGAAGTTGAAGCAGCAGGAGTACCAGGCCGGTCTAGCTGCTGGCCAGCAGGATGACTTGGTAGAAGACACATGTGCTACAAACTTCCAGACAGAGGGCTGGTGTGATGGCGAGGTAATGCAGAGAGACAGGACGTAAGCCAAACTTTTCCTGATGATTGACAACTATCTGCAGCAAACCCTAAGTGCTCAGCGTGCCAAAGCTTTGCTTATTGTATCACCTGCATTGAACACACCAGCTTGCCAAGATGGGTTACAAGCTGCCTTCAAATTTGGGAATACTCTCAGACCATGCCATCCCTGTCCTGGTCTCTGGTCGACTTGCCTTATGCTGGCCCAACTGTCCATTGGTGGTTCCATGGCATCAGAAGGTCCAGCCTGCTGAACCCAGCGGTACTGTCTTCTGTTTGCTTGTGCTAAGCTTGCGGCTGTGTGTGCCTCATGCAGCGTGGCTGTGAGCACAAGGTGCAATGTATTCCTACGGATGCTTCTGCATCACTGGATAACGCAGCCTGTGCTCCCCTGGCCACCAACGCTTCCAAATGCAATCAGCAAGCAAACTGTGTATTTGTTCCAACTGTGATGAGTGATGCTGCATCCGAGTGCGCACGCATTGCTGCTGCTGTGAGGTCATATGGAACATATCAACTGTTGACGTATCCAACATCGGTTTGTCAGATGGTGAGTTTGCATTAGAGTATAATCCAATATGGCAGCCATGTATCACTTCGTCAGCCCTAACATGACATTGGAGCTGCAGCAGCAGGCGTTCGGTGCATGATCACAGTGTGCTCTGTATGCCACCTGCGTCATATGTATGTGCATATGAACAGAGCATGCATGCTGGTATGACTGCCGACAAAATGATATACTATCCCAGACTGCCCTGCACCCTATAGCAACCTTGCGTAAGTTGTTGTTATATGGCAACATCGCTATCATGACATCCTCCAACAATCGAACCTTCTGTACCTGATGATTACAGTCAACCTGACATTCAACTGGAGCATTCTACTTCAATGTGTGCTGCCTTTGCAGGGTCTGGGCAATTTTCGAGGCACCTGCTGGCCAGCCTGTTCAACCGGAGGTGAGGGTGCTTCTTTGTCCTGTTCTTATTTTGTGTCTGCATAGGGGCATGATTTGGGGCCCTGAGAGATAGGATAGAGGTGGTTTGCGACCTGTTCGTGCCACCATGCGATACCACCAGGAGACTGTGCTTTGCCCTTGTATGCTTTGCATCATCTATCCTGCCATCCATGGCAGTGCCTCTGTTTGAAGAGTCAAATGCTGCTACCGGCATGACAGCAGCAGCACAGCGCACCTGGATTCATCATGATATGCGATGCAAACTGAAATACGCCACAACATGCATGCCTATATAGGTTACTGCACCACGACCGGAGCCGGAGACCCACAGTGTGCAACCGCCTGTGCCAGATGTAACAGATGTCTCACAGTGCTCAATGCTGTCAAGCAAGCCTCGAACAGTTCGGACACAAATGAAACCAACTATTGGGACACCCCCCAGACTACTCTGGACTACATAGCAGTGTACAAAGTGTGCATGGCAACCATGCAGACTGCAAACACCACCTCAAACGCCAATACCAGCACGAATGGCAGCAGCAGTAGCTCAGCCGGGCAGTGCCTGGGACAGCAACATGCTGTGTGCACCGTGACGGGGAAGATGAATATGTGCCAGCAAAGCGGGAGCTGCCAGCAAACAGAGACGTGCAACAAGATAAACCCTGCAACTTGTGATCCTTCGATTCCAAGTTTTTCAGGCTTCATGTGCAAGGTTGGTTTTCGGCGCCAGCTGCTCACCATGGGCAGGGCAAAAGCACACCTGGGTGCCCCCCCCCCCAGCATGCTGTTCATTTTGCCCAGCATCCATGTTGCCTTTGTTCAATCATTTGAGTGTCAAAGCTTTGACTTGGCTGGTTTATGTGGTTTGCCGGTCGGATTCAATTTCCTGGTTCCTGTTCCAAATAATGTTCTCTAGATGCTACTGTTTGTCAAGACACGTGCTGCTGCAGCTGAAAATGTATGCAATTGACAAACCCGGTTTCCCCCTGCAGGTTACCAGTATCTGTGATCGGCTCTTTAGCTCCCAACAGGCCCTGCCAGCAGCAACACTTTGTGGGCCACAGTACTTGGACGCTTGTACAACGTCCAGCACGTCACTTGAATGCACCAAGTGCCTGAAAGATGCTGATGATGTGCAGATGAGACTGAGGTGGGTCTTTCGGGTTTTACCAATGTCCACATATCCATGCAAATAGTAGGAACACTTGGTCTACGCTGACGGCCTTGTAGATAACATAGAGAGTGCGCTTGCATGGTGTGATTATGGACACAAGGTTAGGGTCAACAAGTTGCCCTTGCGACACCCTAAGCAGTTGCAGAGACACACAATGCCACTAAGGCCGAGTACTGTCCCCATCTGCCGCGTCTGCAGGACATCATCCACCTATGAATGCCGCACGCTCAGGTGGTACCTGACCACCAAATCGCAGGAATGCTTAAGATTCGTCACCGGCTGGTTTGGCGCGAAAAGGATATGTCCTGCTGTGCCGCAAGTATGGGACCAGTTCAAGCAGCTTTCCTACAACGGCACAAGCAGTAATTATAACATGTACTACGGGTACGACTACTCGGTGTATCAGAGATACGAAGGCATTTGTCATGACATGCAGAGTAAGTGGCTGCCTAGTAGATTCAATCCAGCAAACAGAGTGTGACCGCAGCAAGATGCTGGAGGGTAAACCTTCTGGAATGCTGTGATCTTTCATTTCCAGCTTTGAAGCCTGCTGCCATGTGTGACCACGAAGCTTCTGCTTGCTTGTCAACACTGAGAGCTGACTGCTGAACCCATGTTGACTGTTTCTCAGCAGCTCTTCTAATAACACACATGTTGCGATGCCGCATGTTTACTCACGGAAAATCAACAAGCATGCCTGTGTGTCTTGTGGTGGATACTGTGATCTTCAAAGCGTTTGCCAGGCCTGGACACCAGCACACACAGCTTCGTCATTGGAAATGCTGCTGTCGCAGGTATTGCAAGGAACACGTCTGGCTCTCAGCCATTTTACTTTGGTCGGCGGCTGCACTTGGCAGCAACCTCTCAAGGGCGGGCTCTGCTGCAATATCCTGCAACATCTCCAGCGCCCAATGAAACATTCCCAGCCAGTAATGATACAACGGGATCTTCTGCAGCCGACAACACCACCCTGCCAGATGCTGGTAACAGTACCGACACCACCGCAGCCGACAACAGCACTCTGCCAGACACCGGTAACAGTACCAACACCACTGCAGAGGACAACACCACCCTGCCAGATGCTGGTAACAGTACCGACACCACTGCAGCCGACAACACCACCCTGCCAGATGCTGGTAACAGTACCGACACCACTGCAGCCGACAACACCACCCTGCCCGATGCTGGTAACAGTACCAACACCACTGCAGAAGACAACACCACCCTGCCAGATGCTGGTAACAGTACCGACACCACCGCAGCCGACAACAGCACTCTGCCAGACACCAGTAACAGTACCAACACCACTGCAGAGGACAACACCACCCTGCCAGATGCTGGTAACAGTACCGACACCACTGCAGCTGACAACACCACCCTGCCAGATGCTGGTAACAGTACCGACACCACTGCAGCCGACAACACCACCCTGCCCGATGCTGGTAACAGTACCAACACAACTGCAGCCGACAACAGCACCCTGCCCGATGCTGGTAACAGTACCAACACAACTGCAGAGGACAACACCACCCTGCCAGATGCTGGTAACAGTACCGACACCACCGCAGCCGACAACACCACCCTGCCAGATGCTGGTAACAGTACGAACACAACTGCAGCCGACAACACCACCCTGCCCGATGCTGGTAACAGTACCGACACCACTGCAGAGGACAATGGCACCCTGCCGGGCGCCGGTAACAGTACCAACACTACTACTGCTGACAATGGCACCTTGCCAGATGCTGGTAACAGTACCAACACAACTGCAGCCGACAACAGCACCCTGCCAGATGCTGGTAACAGCACCGACACCACCGCAGCCGACAACAGCACTCTGCCAGACACCGGTAACAGTACCAACACCACTGCAGAGGACAATGGCACCCTGCCGGACGCCGGTAACAGTACCAACACTACTACTGCTGACAGTGGCACCTTGCCAGATGCTGGTAACAGTACCAACACAACTGCAGCCGACAACAGCACCCTGCCAGATGCTGGTAACAGCACCGACACCACCGCAGCCGACAACAGCACTCTGCCAGACACCGGTAACAGTACCAACACCACTGCAGAGGACAATGGCACCCTGCCGGACGCCGGTAACAGTACCAACACTACTACTGCTGACAGTGGCACCTTGCCAGATGCTGGTAACAGTACCAACACAACTGCAGCCGACAACAGCACCCTGCCAGATGCTGGTAACAGTACGATGGGTAACTACAATGAATACAACAGCGGGCCTGGCAGCTCCTGCCAATACTGCAACAGGGGCCCGGGGTGGGTGTATGACATCATGCAGCCCGGCGCACACACAGCTTGCTTCACGCGCGATGCCACAACAATTGGTGCAACCTGCCAGCTTACTGCCAACGGAACAGTATGTGTTGAGCAAGCCAGTACCGGCAACATCAGCTGCTCAAGGGTAATCCGTTGTACAGAGGAGCTGCTAAGCAGCTGCATGGAGCCGTTGCAGCGGCCAGAGATGAGGATGATTCCGCTGCTGCAGCTGCGCAGCGCACCGGGAAAGGAGGGCTTTAGTACTGTTCTGTGGCGCAGCCAGGACTCAGGGGGTCAGGACTTCTTCTATAACAACCATGTACCCCAAGAGGCGGCTCTAGCTGCAAGCAGCATGGTCCTTGCAGATTCAAAGTTACAGTATACACCTCAGCTTCCGCCCGGTTTTGGCTGCCCTAGTTGGCCTCCTGTTCTGGAGGCTATGGGCCTGCCTGCGTTCCCCAACAATCAATCCCAGAATGGGACAGCGGACGCAAACTCGATTGCAAGTAATGGCACCTACTCTACATCAAACGGCACCAGCAACCAGGCAGTCATGTGCTGGGTGGATGCCACAGTCGCGATGAATCTTATGGCGGCTTCATACCTAGAAAGGTTTTTCGGACCTCATCAAATCTCCACTGTCCCTGATCTCAAGACTGGTGACCGTGTCTCGTTCATTGGATACACACATGTCGAAGGGACGATTACAGGTCTTTTAGATACTACGCCCGGCATGCCAAATCAAGCTCAGACAGTTGAAGTCCGTTATGATACGACAGGCGAGATGGGATATTGGCCTGCTGACCAGATCATCCTCCTTCAATCTGACAATACTACTACCACTACTACTCCTACTTTGGCATCAAATGCCAGTGAATACTCGCCAGATGTGAACCCTCCTTGGAGCTCTGTCATCAATTGGACGGTCTATTGGATGCCGCCGAACCTTCCCTGTAAGTCAGTCAACAAGTCAGGCTGTCTGAGTCAGACCTACACGTTCCAGCTCCAACAGTGGGTTCCTTGTGAAAGCCTCCACATTCTGCCAAATGATACCAGCATAGAGGTAAGCTTATGTAAGCCGTTGGTTGAGTACTTTGTCAACATCCTCAAAGCTCAACATGTTGCACATATTCAGGCCTTCCCTGAAATGTATCAGAACTATCACTTGAGCGTTTGAGCAGAGCGTTTGAGAAACAGCAGATTAATCGGCTCCGGCACTGCGTTGGACCAACCTGTATGATTCTGAGTGCTACAAACAGCACCATGAGGGATTTGCTGATCAATAAGAAAGCTGCTCTTGTATGTGCAGCTGTAACAGCAGCGTACCAAATCAGCATTAGTCCTAGTCCGTCACTTTGCAGCAGTTGTAAGCAGTCCTTTACTCAACTGGCATGGCACCATGTGACTGGCATTGCAGAGGCGCTGGGTGCCACCTACTGCGTCAGGTTCAAACAACACAACCAACGGCACAGACTTCTGCTTGTACAATAGCCGGTATGGGGTTGGTACCAATATCATTGGCAAAACCGTTAACATGAGCAGCTTTTCCCGAACTGGGCCGTTGGGGTTTTTGCTGTGGGACGGACCCTGCAACACCACAAGCAGCGGATCCAATGCCAGTATCAACGGTACCAACACTACAGGAACAACTCCTGGCTGCGCACCCCTTCCTGCGTACCCGATCGATGCTAGCATGCTGCCGGAGCCGCTGTTTGCTTTGCCTTTCAGCAGCTACGAACAAATTGGTAGCCTCACCGGGGGCTACCTGCAGCGGGCAGCTCAAGTACCTGTGAGCTACTCCTCGGGACTCTGGTGTGCACCTGGCGTAGAGTCATGTGCCAATCAGTATGGTGAGTGGGCCAGTGGCCGCCGGCACATCGGCACGTATGTGTAAGCTTCTTACAGTCATGCGGCAGCGTTTGTCAGATTGGCATCCCACTGCTTGCTACATGGTGCTAGTGCCTTGTTTGTGACCGCACTGCTGGACAATACGCCCTCAGGTTCTTTAGCCAGTTACGTGCCCGCTGCACAAGCTAAACTTGTTGTTCAACTGTTGCAAGGAGCAGAGCAAGCCACTGCCAATTGGTTGGCGTCTGGCGCCAACTGAACAGCCAGGGCCACTACATAACCAGGATATCTCCTCGGTTCAGGGCCTGGAACACTATTCAAAACCAGTTGCTTGCTGTGCCAGGCTGTGCTGCATGTTTGTGTGCTACAGGAAATGACCAGCCAGGCCCTGGGTACAGCCCTGCTCCTTATAAGGACTACAGCCCCACTCCATATCCCAACTTTTCCTATGGTAAGGTTGCTTGGACTTGGGGCAGTGACGCACATGTCACTGTGCTTGATCTGACAAAGATTGAGGTCGTTCTGTGTAGCTTCAATCGAGATGGGCCCTAAGCCTAGGCATGTTGCAGCAGCACTACTTTGAATGGTGTGAGACTTCTAGAGCAGGCTTCATGGCCTAAAACTATAATTTTGAACTGCCGGTCTGCTTGTTTGATGCCACAGGCTCGGCAGCCCTCTCATTTGGCATTTGTGGCTGATGAATGGGATTGAGTTTTCGTTACTTTGTTGTCATGATGACGCCCCCTTGCTGTTGTCACTTGATTCTGCAGGGTACATGGACAACGGCAACGAGGGATACTTCCAAGTCAACTACACCTATGACGGCACAGGAAATCCAACATTCATTTACCAGCCGTTTGACAACAACAACAACAACAACAACAACAACCAATTTGACAACTTCTACTATGTACCTACATGGGAGTACGGCTGCCAGTGGGTGATGCCGTACACAGCTTGGGCCATGCGGGCGGGCTATCTGAATCAGACTGCTTCCGGCTTGTATGATGCGTGTGTGGAGTATAGTACCTCCAGGGGTTCTCCTAACTACCAGAAGATGTTTTGGAATGGCGAAAGCAGCTGTAGCCAGTGGTCAGATTCTTGCTGTACACCGATGGGGCTGAAAGCTGGCAACCAAGAGGTATGCCAGCACTTGTTGACAAGTTAATGAATGGGGCTCTACATCTCTGTGTCCTTTTGCTGCAATGTAATTGTTGTATTTGATAGGGTGGTCAAGTAGTGTGTTACTTCTGCTGTTGGCTTCCTGCTAGTATATACTGTGGGTTCAGTGACTATGCGGGGCTTGCAAGCCGACTGGTCTGGTAGAAGGCGCGTCAGTGTCTCTTTAATACAACCTTAGAAGCGACCAATCAGCAGGCCTTCAGCATTGCAGGTCCAGTGACACATACATACGTTGCTAGCAGGCAATCAGTCTGCAATTCATACTGTTGAGGCAGCGTATGTTGCGTGAGTCAAATGTAACTTGGCTTCGTACATTTTCTGGTACCTCTGAACCTTGCAAACTCTATGATGGGTCATGCTGTCATTTGCTCTGCACATCGACCAACAGGTTTGTGAAGCACAAGGTACTTGCCGGTTCTCTGCAAGCTGCACTGCCAGTGCTGACAACTGCTACAGCCAATTCAGTGCAACCTGGAGCGAGACAACAAACTACGCAACATGTGACCCAAGCTGCAATTTCCAGCCGTTGGCATGGGCTTCAAGCAGCGCCATATTCAAGCCGATGATGACTCTGCGTACCACGGCTGATGGGAATGTTACGATGCAGCAGGGCATATGTTACAATAGGACAGTCTGGGACACGTGTGCTTCCAAGTCATCAGAGGTGATGCTGGGTCCATTGGCTGTATGAGAGCGTGCAATTTCAAGGCTAATGCTTTGGAGCTGTTTGGTGTGCAAGTAGCTACTATAGGGCGTATGTATGGTGAGGTGTTCATTGTAGCTTCTCCCTCCGTGCATCAGAGTTCTTTGGACCCTAACCCTCTCTTGGCTGCTGTATAACAGAATTTAAGTATGAGGTAGCTTGAGCTCAGAAAGGGGCCACTTGGGGGTAAATTATTCAGCCATATGGCTGGTATATAT